>PVKA01002694.1:0-120823 GCA_004027165.1 Ctenomys sociabilis | reverse complement strand
ATGCTTCAAACTTATCATTCTTAATAGCTGAGTAATACTCCATTATATAGAAATACCACATCTTTTTCAACCATTCCTCATGTGATGGACATCTTGGTTGTTTCCAAGATTTTGCTATCACACATTGCACTGCTATAAACATAGGTACACATATATCACTATGATACAATGTTTCCAGATCCTTTGGGAAAATTCCCAGTAGGGGGATAGCCGGCTTGAATGGGATTTCTAGTCCTACTGTTTTGAGGAGTCTCCACACTGACCTCTACAATGGTTGTACCAGTCTACATTCCCACCAGCAGTGGAGAAGTGTTCCCTGCAAGCATCTTTTAAAATTAAAATTCAAGTATTATGTGCAGATCATCAACTCTTTATCAGCATTGCAAAAGCACAGACCCAATACTTGACTAAAACCTATGCTTTTAATAAAAGCTATAGAAGCCAGTAAGGCACAGAGCATAATTTCTTTCCATGTCTTCTTAGCCAGAAGGTAAGCTGAACCATAAGGCAAAGAGTTGCTCACACAAAATGACAACTCTTATAACCTTTCTCCTGAGGAAGGCAAATGGAAGAAAACAATTAGTAGAAAAAGTTAAAAGGAAAATGTTGAAGTAAACATTCGGCTATGGAATAAAGTTCTCAATCAAAAGCCTTTTTCAAAACTCGTTCTCACAACAGAAGTTTATTATTAATGAAAACTAGCACAGAACAGAGTCCTCTTTGGCAAGGAGAGGGCTATTTTTCACTTCCCCTGGTATCTATCTTTAGCACTTTACACTCTTGGAAATGTGGAATGTGCATATGGATTTATTGTGAGGCAACACGCAATTATCTAATGTCAGGCGTGGGGGTAGGGTACACTGTGAAATCCATGCAAATGAAATCCTAAGGCATGTCAAGCATCAATATAGGCATTGAAGTCTGGTGACAAAGGCTTTATGGTCCCTGAAACTTTCATGGCCTGGACATTTTTGACTACAGCCAGGGGGCTATTTACATCTCGGTATATAAAGTAATCATCAGAAAGCTGAGAATTATACCTAACTCTGGATGGCTGAAGCAACACACAATATAGTTTACCTGAAATTAACAGCTTTGCTGAGGTGCCAGATCTAGAGTAATGCAAGAGAGTACTTCAGCTGGGGTGTCACTGGAAGTTTGCACAGGAAGGCTAAATCTCTACAGCAAAGTCAGGGAAGAGCAGCAAGAGGCCTATGCCTCAGAAACCAAGTTCAAGGCAACATCAGGAACAAGGGTGTTCGCTGTGGGCAGGGTGTTGCAGCTAACTCAAGACATGGGCTGACTACCAAGGCTTCGGAAAACCTCTCCATCACCAAGCAGCCATCGCCTGTGCTTTTCAGTACCAAGAGAAGTTGCTCTGCAGACTACGAAAGACTGTGCCCTTATGAGGAACAAGTATGTGCCACTCTGGCCCTTCGTCCAGCTGAGAAGCCCGAATTTATTTTCCAGCCATCTATAAAGATGTGCAGTGGCACTAAATCAGCGATAGCAATGTGTCCATGGCACCCTGAATCATGTATGCCACCGTGGGTGTAATGTTCACCTCTGCACCAAGGTGTGGGCAGAAGGGCCTGCCTCTCTCTCACTTTGTCACCTCAACATCCAGCAGGACACCCACTCCAGGGACAGCAAGGGCCCTATTAATGTCTCCCAACTAGATGGACACAGAAGTGGTGGAGAGAATAAAACATGCAGCTCTTGAGAAAAGCCCGTTTCATCCCGACCATTCACAGCTTGGTGACTGCTGTGCCAGAGCCTCAGAACCGGAATGAACAGGTGGGTACCGCTCTCTCAGCAGCTTGCCTGGAAGCCAGCCGTACTCAACACAACTGAATGTCCCAGGCAAGGTGAGTGCTACTCCCGGCCGGCAGTGAGTGCCGTGAGCTTTTACTACACACCTGTTTCTCTGTGAGGACAAAGTCTTAGAGCCGCTCTCTTAAATCATATGCTATTAATCAGGACGGCATACGGTGTGCCTGATACCAAAAGGCCCACTATGGATAACTGCGTCTTTGTTTTCTCATCCAAGCTGGATTTGAGTCACAGCAGTCCCGCGTTACTATATTCTCAGTCCCGCGTTACTATATTCTTCATGATTCTTTAAGTTCATGATTTACATTTTTATTATGTTACTTTTAGAGCTTAGGATAAGAGACCTGAAAAGACACTGAAAGTCATAGCCATGGCTCTTTTGATTACCTCACAGTCCCATGGTGCAGGGTGGCTAGCCTATGACACATTTATTATTATAAATGTTAATGTCTCAGTCTCTTTCACACAAAAGCAAACCAAGCAGCACTCTCAAGATTCATAACCCTTTCGCTGCAATGAAAAGCTGGTGTTTGTTTCAGGAAATAAAGAAAAAGAAAGAGGCTCTATTTACTTCTGATAAGCTGCCATTGGGTGCTTAGATGCAAAGAAAAGTAAAGATCCAATCTGTAGCTGTAAGGCATGAAATATGTCTTTAAAGCAGCCAGAAAGGATGAATGTTCAACTACCACTCTTTTGATCAAACATTTCAGCAGGAGTTGGACACCAGGCCAGGTGACCACCCAAGAGACAAAGAACACTTCCCCTGTCCTGCTCAAGGAACTTGCACTTTCCACGGGGTCTGAAATAGGTGCCATTACTTTGATAACTCTGGGAGAAGTGGTTAAGAGTATCAATACAGATTAACAAACACAATGAGCAGGAAACTGCAAATATGTTCACAGAGATTAAGAAAAAGTTTGATTGAAGAAGTTAAAAGTTAAGCTCACACCTTGAGGTTTTTCACTAAGAAAAATGTGAAAGACATATTGTAGGTAGAGGAGACTGCCTAAAGTTAAAGCGTGCAAGTGAGGAACACAAGGTTTGTTCAGTGACACATGCGAGGTCCATTGGGGCTGGAATACAGGGTACTGGGTGTGGGAAGGAAAGATGAGGTCAGAGAATATGAAGAAGGCCAGAGCACAGAAGGCCCCGAGCGTGCCAAGCAGCTTGGAATTCATCTTATAGAAATGGGAAGCCATGAGGTTCTTAAAATGCACAGAATTGCAAGAAAGAAAGATCTGCTTTTAGAAAGCTGCCTGTCGATGCGGGGCAGGGATAAGAAGCTGAAGACACAGAACTAAAGGGGACTCCAAATTTCAAGGAAGAGACAACCTAACAGAATAAAACAAGTATATTCTACACTTAAGAAAAGATAATCATTTCCATTCCTTCTCTGAATAGTTTAATGATGGTACTATGTAACATCTATCTGAAAATATTCAGTTTTAATTCCTATAATCCCTATGAAACTCCTAGTTTAAAAAGCACTGTTTTGGACACATTAAAACAGCATGAATGATAGGTCACCCAAATTTAAATGGAAGATGTCTAAGTAATTATCTTTTTGCAGATGACATGATCTTATGTGTAAAACATCCTAAGATTATACACACATATGCATGCACACATCAGAGCTAATAAATTCAGCAAGGTTACAGGATGCAAACCCAGCATAATGAAAATCAGTTATATTTCTATATACTGGCAATAAACAATCTAAAAAAGGAACATAAAATATTTCCACTTAAAGCATTAAAAGAAATTTGTAAAACTCTGGAATAAATTTAACTATCAAGGCAAGACTTATAACTTAAAGACTCCAAACACTACAGAGAAAGATTTACAGATGCATAAATAAAAAGATATCCTGTGTTCACAGACAAAACTATATTCCTCAAATGACAATACCCAAATCTTTCCATAAACTCAATGCAATTTCTATCAAAATCTCCTTCGCACTTTTTAAAGAACTAATACAACTCATCCTGACATGCATGAAATCTCAGGCGTTACCAAAGAGCTAAAGCCGTGTGTGCGTGCATGCGTGCGTGCATGCGTGCGTGTGTGTGTGTGTGTTTTACTGGGGATTGAACTTATAGCTTTGGATATCTCATACTTCAAGGTTTTAAAACTAACTACAAAGCTACAGTAATCAAGAGAGTATAATAATAGGAAAAGGACACACAAATAGGGCAATACAGGTCAGTGTGATAAAATAGTTCAGGAATGAATTCTTACACATATAGTCAATTAATTTCTCAAAAGTGGTTCAAACTCCAAAGGTCATGACATACATCTATAATCTCAATTACTCAAGACAATGAGGCAGCAGGATCACAAGTTCAAGGCCAGCCCAAATAACATGGTAAAATCCTGTGGGATAGGGCATGAATTTTGGTGTAGCTCATGGTAGAATGCCCCTGGGTTCAAGCCCAGATACCACTAGGAAACAAAATCATACAAATAAACAACAAGTGCCAAGATCACTCAGTGGGACAAAGGATAGCCTTTTCAACAAATGGTTCAAGGAAAACAGAAAAATGAAGTTGGAGCCATATATAACATCAAATATAAACACTTAACTCAAACTTGAGTCAAAGACCTAAACCATAAAAAAATTAAAAGAAAACCTAGAGTGACATTTTCATCATATTGATTTGGCAGTGACTTCTTGGATAGGATACCAAAAATCAACGGGACAATAATAAATGGATTTCAAAATTTAAAAGTTTTGTACATCAAAGACACTATATCAAGAATGGGAGAGGAGGTGCTGGGGAGATGGCTCAGTAGAATAAGCGCTTCCCTGGCAAGTGCAAGGGCCTGAGTTCAAGCCCCAGTTCAGCAAAAAAAAAAATAAATAAATAAAAATAAAAATAAAAATAAAATAGAACATCTGCATTATGTAAGGAACTCCTTTAATCCAACAACAATAACAACAAAACAAATTATGACTCAAGAATGGAGAAAGGCTTTGAGTTGACATTTCACCAAAGGCTTATGAACTACCAACATGCCCATGAAAAGATGCTTAATATCTTTAATTATCACAGCCATTAGATTATAATTTTTTAAAAGAAAAAATAAAAATTATTGGTGAGCAAGCAAAGAGTTTTTAATGTTTATAGACTGCTGGAAAAAATAAAAAATGGCGCAGCTGACTACAGAAAATATACAGCAGTTCCTCAAAAAGTTAGAAGTAGAATTACCATGTGATCCAGAAGTCTAGCCCTAGCTAGAACCCAAAAGCAATGAAAGTAAGGACTTCATGCTTGTATGCTAATGTCTCACTGCAGTACTATCCACAAAGGTAGAGTGGAAGCATCATCAACAGATGGATGAATAAACAAAAATGTAGGGCATAGTGTGGAATATTATGCAACCATGAAAAGCACATGTGCTGCGGCAGGAATGGACCTTGAAAACATTACCCTGGCTGACAAGAAGCAGACATAGACAGGGACCACTGCTACATGATCCACTCCTATCAGATGTACACCTAGAAGAGTCAGAGTCTTAGACACAGAGCGAAATGGCATCAGGGGCCTGAGACAGGGAGGCTTGGAAGCCACTACTGGGTGGGTGCAAAGTCTGTCTGGAATGCTGAGAAGCTCCCAGCAGTGGTGGATTATGGGTTGATTTCACACAGTGGGAGCATATGTGATGAAAATGAATGTTGAGGGGTCGTTAATATGGTACCTTTCTATGCTGTATATTTTGCCACAAGGAAAAAATAAGAACAACACCCAAAGTACTCTCACATGGAGAGCACAATTCTTGACCATAAAGGAATCTCTATCAGGGAAGAAAAAAAAAAAAAAAAAAGTCTAATGAACTGCCAACCCAGGGGACAGCTAGAAGTTGTAGAAAGAATACCAGCTGTCCCTGGACAGGGGAGGGGCTCAAGCTGCTCAGGGACAGCAAACTCACGTTGCAGGTGGAAGAGCCATCAAAAGTTGGATAGGAACCATCCGGCCAGTCGGTGGGGTCCAGGGCAGCTGACTGCCGGTGCTGAGCCTCGTATTCCTTGAGCTGCAGCAAAAAGAAATAGAAGACTTGAATGAAAGACAGCCAGATGCTTCTCCACCCAGCAGAGACCCTGTGGGCACCTTCGTGCCAGTGCTGGCGATGAAATGCCAGCTGAAGACAAGCCTTTCAGAACCAGAGGGACAAAGCCCTGCCCTGCAGGGCTCCATCCACATCAAGAGGGCATACACAGGGCACTCTTTGTCCTGTATTCCACAAAGAACCTTGATATTTTTCCCTCTCCAACATCTTCCACCATCAAAACTCATCTTTTTTCAGCGCAATTACAAATTTCAAAATAGAAATTGTCTATAGCTTGGCCTCTAAGTCATTATCTTATAATTTAAAAGTATGCTCTCTCTTTTGAGGAGGAGACAAGGGGAGGCTGCACATATCCCAGGGACAGAGAAGGAAGAGTCGTAAGAAGCCACCTGCTTTTCTTAATTAGGACAGCAGCAAGTTCCTAGATCAATGTCACCACCTAACCAATGATGTACTGGGACTTAAGCACAGGGAGGAAAGGAGATGACTGAAGGTCACCAGAGATCCCTGAAGTTTGGATGTGGAAATTAAGTTGCTATGTTTGAAAATATAGAAAGGCAAGTAAAATACTACAGAGAAGTGAGCAAATTTAGCTCAGCAAAATCAGATGAAGGCTCTTTTAAAATGGTGTACTTGAAAAAGCCCAGGTATCTAGTTGTAAAAACAGAGAAATTGAACTCTGCTTAATACAACTGTGACTGCATTCAAATTCTACCAGGTTGCAGTTTTTAGATATGACTTTTTAAGACCCTGAGTTAATCATGGTCTGTCTGACAAGGTAAACAGGATGGCCCGGCCTGACCCATGTGAGAGCGTGAGGACAGTCTCTGTAACACCACTGCGCTAACCACAAGCCCTCCAGAAGAAAGCAACTTTGCCAAGCACTCTTCTACCTAGGAAATCCTTTCTGCATATCTGCGTGGGAAAGTTGAGCAGCAGTGCTCGCTGGATAAGAGGTTAGATACAGACAGCAAACACCAGCTGGGAGCTCAGGGGCCATCACTTAACCCCTCTGTGTCTCAGTTCCTCCACCTAGAAAAGAGGGTTGGTAATAAATCTATTTCCTAGGCTCATGGCCAGAATTAAGCAAGACAATGCAGCGAAGCTCCTAACACACTGTGTCCATGTAACAGTTACCGGGACAGCGCTAATGTTACCACCCTGTGGCTTCAGATAAAAGCCAGTTCTGCCGGCCCAGTAATTCCATGTGTTCTCTGTTTGGGACAGTAACCATTTCAATCTTCCTCATGCATTAGGACATTTTATTGCTCTAATCTTTATAGTCCATTTATGTTATATAGCAGAGTGCTCTTTCCATCTGGATATATGGTTTCGGAAATGCTATGCTTTCCCTGTACAATCAGGAACAGCTGCCAGATAGAAAATGGGATTAGCGTGGGATTATTAGGGTTTCTGTAGGCCTCTGCTCCAGTTTTATACTCATCCTTAGCCCCAACTACTAGGAGCCATCAGCTAAGTTTCATCTTTAATGAAAACAAGGTACAAATCCCTAACTAGGAAGTCATGAGTAGACTTAATGTTTTAATCTCCTGAGGATTTTAGTTTTGAATTTTATACAGATGTAGCCCTGTAGGATCACATACATGCTGATCAAGTGGACAGACTTATAATACTCAGTAATTAGAACACGTTATATAAGTAGTCTTTAGTATTAAGATTTTTAAAGAAATGGAATTATATTGTAGTCACAAATCACCCTTGCTTTTCATTAGATTACTTCCAGTAATGATTTCAAAGGACACAGCTTCATCTTCGCTAAGCACTACCATTCAAAACAACAGGTTTGGTTTTGTTTTGTATTAAGATGTGCTCTCCCTATGTTGCCTAGGCTGATGTCAAACTTGCATTGCATTTGCCTTCCCCTCCTAGGCAAATAGGATTACAAGCCAGGCCTGGCTTACCAGTTTATTATTAATTTCATAATTTCAAGGCTTCAAACCCAAGTCCCTTCCCTGCTTTCCTACCCTCACGTCCCACACAAATTACCCAGGTAAACAGATATGCATAGTTCAAGATGCGAATGAGCTATGTATGCTCCAAAAATTAGAGCACACCTGGAAATCACTATCATTCAGAGCCCCCAGGTTGCCTGGGTCTCCCTCCACAGACTTCTGCTTGCTTGTTTTGCAGCTCACGTGCTTGCCTTCCCTGGAGCACAGGCAGTATCTGTCATGGTCCAGGAGAGCTGGCTGGACTGTGGGGACACTCATCGATGAGTGGGCGAAGAGGAAGTAGGACCTGCGGGAGAACTGGTCATGGCGACGTACGTGACCACAGGACACTAACTGGTCCCTGACCTCTTCCTCTCTGGCTTTTCCCCTGCTGGGGATTCCTGCTCACCACACAGACAGCACCTCTGCACGTCGCTCTCCTGCTCACCTCTGGCCCACAGCAACCGAACCAGAGGACAGCTGAAGCCTCTGAAACTAGGAGCCCAGTGAACCGCTTCCTCCTCTAAGCTGCACGCCAGGCGCCTTGTCCCACCAACGGGAACGCAGACCGATACCATGGCCATTGTAAAACTATTAGAGAACTTCTGAAATGCCTCTAGATTAAATAGAACTATTTCATCCATGAAATGCAAAAAACTATAAATTGACTCTTCATACGCCGTGTATTCAAGGCCAGCACACTGGGAGCAGTTTCGTAAGCCTGTCCCTTCCGATGCTTTTGTAGTTCGCGATGCTGCTTCACATGCGATTTCCCTAGAGCCTCTTCTACTCTGATCTTTACTTATATTCAGGGAACTGGGTTTTCAGAGATGTGAGTCATCGTTGTATACCTGACAGTGGGGAAATATGTATTAATGAGATCAAACCTACACAATGAAGAGGATTAAACTGTCCTGGTTTGGACACAGGCAAAATTCCCCCATACAAGAACAGCCAATGGCACATGGACAAACCCCTCTCCTGATGACCTTTGTGTGCGCATCCATCAGGACCTGGACCCCAGTGTACCAGACGGCAGGCACAGCTGCTGTCCTGGGGGCTGTCCTGTCTCAACCTGGAGTCACAGCGTGGAATGGTGGCCTATCCTATGGAGATGGAGAGCCCTGAACTGGTTACGAGTTAAAGGACGCAGCTCCACCTACATGTGGCTTCCTATTTCACATCACACTTTCTTGCACTGTTCTGTCTCTGGCTAAACGAGTTCCATTTCGACATTAGTCACAGAGGTCTGTTACCTAAGAGCAGCAATCCAATAAGGGTCTCTCCTGCTTTGTCATCTATCACAGGACACCTAGCCATGTCAGGATTCAGTAAAGGGTGGACACTGTTACTATTGTTATTTCATCTCCGGGGCGTCTGTACTCCTGCTGTCTCTGTGAGCTCTATGGCTACACTGAAACTGAGCCCAGGCTGCCCTGCAGCCGCTGCCAGGTGTAGGGCTAATAGCACTGTGCAAATCTGCATGAGCCGCACTACTATCATACCAAGGACTTCTGATTTCTTTTCTGTAGAACAATTTCTGGCTGTGAAACTATTCATATAAATTGCTTGCTCTACTTCTTCCCCAAGCTTGAGTATTCCTTTGTTTCAGTTTCAAGGAAGAAACAAGTGCTGGGGGTAGTGAAGTACTTGTAATCCCAAATTCCCAACAGGCTGAGACAGGAGGACTCCTAGATCAAAGCCAGGGTGGGCACCTTGCAGACTCCCTCTAAAAGGGTGGGTAGGTAGGTAGGTAGGGGTGTGTGTGCTAGGGATTTAACTCAGTGGTTAAAACACCTGGCTATTACATACAAGGCCCTAAAAGTTCAATCCCCAGCACTGAAAAGGAAAGAAGAAAAAATACACTGTCTAAAGACCAACCTGAGGGGTTGCAGCATGGTCTAGAGTACTGTCTTACAGAGATCAAGCAAATTTAGAGCCCTGAACTGGTTACAAGTTAACTGGGCTTTAGGAAGGCCCAGAAAATTAAACACTTGCTCTTGCTTCAAGAAAACTGCCAGTGCTCAAACACAGATGCTATCACCTGACTGTGGACATCTTCATTCAGTTCCTTAGCTTTGCTATTAAAAAGCAGTGCAGGGGGCTGGTGAGATAGCTCAGCGGTCTAAAGCGCCCACTTAGGCAAGCTTAGGGAGGCACAGGGGACCACAGTCCACCGCAGTTCAATCCCAGCACCACGTGGTATGCCAGCCCCGCCCTCAGGGTGGGCTGAGCTGGCAAAACAACAACAAAAAAGCAGTGCAGCAACATCACTCCCCAGAAGAAAACAAACCTCTTATTTACCACAGAGAAACTACGAACTGGCCCACTCTTCTCATGCATTTTCTAGGAATTGGGAGGAACATTTCCCAAATACCACCACATGCCCAAGGAATAGAAATGTAAGAAGGACTTTTTGCCCCACTAGCAGCTATGCCAGGTAATCAAAGGCACAGGAAAGGTCCAGGTGATGAGCCATATGGACCTCAGGTTGTCACCTGTCACCTGCTCCCCCACCACCTCAGTACTAAACCGAGTGCTTGCAGTAAGCCCAGCAACAACAACCCCACCTCTGCCGCCACTCTGTCTGCTCAAGGACTCTGGAGGCTAGGGTCACCAACACTACTCCTCTGTGCCCACAGAGGGTGAGAGGCCAGCAGGTGCACGTTCCACACAGGTCCCAGGCCTGGCTGTCCTAGCCCCAGCCCATCCTCCACTTACATGCTGCTGATTCTTCTTTCAACACTGTCACAGCAACAAATTTAAAAGAATTTAGGGTTGGGGAGATGGCTCAGTGGAATAAGCGCTTCCCTGGCAAGCGCAAGGGTCTGACTTCAATCCCTCCCCCCAACAAAAAAAAAAAAAAAAAAAAAAGAAGAAATGGGGATTGGGAAAATGGCTCAGTAGAATAAGCACTTGGCTGGCAAGCGCAAGGGGCTGAGTTCAATCCCCAGTTCTACTAAAAGAAAAAGAAAAGGTACTGAAGCATACAGTTAGGTACACTAGCTAAAGGGTGTGTATATATATATATATATATATATATATATATATATATATATATATATATATATATATATATATATATATGCTAGTCTCTTTCAAGGTATGTGATCTTCACGACTCCACCTAGTGGCTGCTAGGCTCTGAATATTTGCCCCATCCTAGTCGTGGGGAACTGAGTCAGCCATGAGGGTGGTGTCCAGAGGTGGGACTTGGGACTTGGGGGAGAACAGGGAGATGGGTGGAATCTTGCTTGGTAGGCCAGTGCTGCCAGCCCCAAAATACTTCAGTGAGATTTTGATGGTCCTGAAGCACCCTAGTTTTTCAGTTAACATATTTATTCCCTTCTGTTTACTTGATAAAAGCATCCCATCTTGTGAGGTAAAACTTCTCCATTCAGTGAATTCCCATGAGTGGAATTCATAAGAGGGTGAGTTTAGCTGCCTTGCCCTTCTTGGCCCTTCCATCTCCTACCAGGCAAGCATCTAACCTCCCTCACCTCTAGAAGACATGGTGTGCAAGGCACGCCTCCCCCTCACCAGGCCCAAGCTCAGCACTCTGACTTTGCATTTCCCAGCCTCCAAAACTGTAAGACACCACACTGCTCATCTTTACAAACTACCCAGTGTGTGGCACTCCACTGTGGCAGCACAAAATCAGACAAAAGTAAAGTTAGAACTCATTTGGTGACTCCTTAGTGATTTGGAGGTTTTCATTTGTTTCTTGCCCCTACTATTCATGACTTTTGTCTGTGCTTTAAAAACTGGTGTTCAGAGTGAAAACTAAGAGTCAGTCGGTTCACTGGCCACCTATAGGCAGAAACTTAATTACCACCTCACTGTCCTAAGTGGTGCTACTATTTAGGGTACTCCTGTTTCCTAAAGGTTAATTAGGCATCTTCTAGTGCCTAATTTAGTATTTACTTAGATATGAAAGTAACTAAAATCTTAACATATACTTGAAGCTTACTTAACCTTGACATTTTAAAATTGATGTTTATATTTAATCACTGACTTTTAAACCACTGATTATATTCTTAACCCTTTTCAAATGGCCTGTGAATTTTCTGATGATATTAAAGAGGGTCATCTTCCTCATCAAAGGGGTCCACGGGTCAAAATATCTGTCATTCATTCATTCATTCATTCATTCATTCATTCATTCATTCGCTTGTTCATTCACTGACTAAAGTTTTACCTCACAAGATGGGATGCTTTTATCAAGTAAACAGAAGGGAATAAATATGTTAACTGAAAAACTGGGGTTTCTCAGGACCATCAAAATCTCACTGAAATACTGTTTTGGGGCTGTGGACACGGCTGAGTGGCGCAGCACTGGCCTAGCACGCAAGGCCCTGGGTCCCACTCCCAGCACCCGTGGGAAGGCTGGGTAGAGCGGGGCCTCTTTCCTTGGATGCCCTCAAGCATGCTCAAGTGTGAGGAGGCCAAAGTCACACATGGAAACCAAGCGCCTGCTCTCTTACCCTAGCAAGCGCTTCTTCAATGGTGATCATCTTCTCTTTGACCATCATCATTAGCTGGATCCGCTCCTCGTCACTCATGGTTATCTCACTGGCGACATAGCCAACATCTTCTCCTGGAGATGGAGGACAGGGAACAAGAAGCCAGAGAGTTTTTAGTGACTCCCTATTCTAGAAGTCCACCCCCGCAGTACGGGAAGACAGTTCCTCGCAGCACTATCTATGCTATACATTACTGACAGAGCCAGAGCAGGAACACACACTCCCCACCCCCCCCATACCCTGCACTATCTAGGAAAGAGACTCCAAGGACACATGATGTTACAACAAAGGCAAATCCTTCAAGATGACCTGAAACTCTGAGAGGCAGGGTTGGCTTTGGGAAGACTGCTGGTAGAGAGCTCCTTGGTGGAGAAGGGGCAGGGACCTATTTTAAACTCCCAGTGGGGCCCAGCATGGTCACCAAGGCTCCCTTTGGTGAGAATTTTCTGCACCCTTCCATTTGAAATACGAGTGTGTGAGATGCAAATATGTGAGGAATGGGAGCAAACCCTCTGCCACAGGAGGGAAGGCCACCTCACAGAGCCACGTAGATCCTCTCAAGTTTGGTAAAACTCTCCATTCTCCTAAGCTATCTGGCTGTGTTCCTCACAGGATAAGTTAAAATAAACAAAATCACAGATGTGAGGCATGCTGAGCACATCGGAAGAAGGGGCCTGTAGCTGTTTACATCTGGAAGTATTAGCACCATAAATAAGTCCTGAACTATGAGCGAAAGTCAATTTCCACTCCAAACAGAAGGCAGCCAGAACTGTAGAGGCACCAAGAAGCTCTCATGAGGATCCTCCCAGGGCATTTTTCTGCAGAGCATGCAGGCCACAGTCACCTCTCATACGTGGAGCCCCAGGACCAGCTGCAAGCATGACAGGAAGAAGCCCACATTCCAGCCTCTCCTCCTCTCCTCTGCTTCTTCAACCACAGCTCATATGCTTCTGTTGCTAGCACAGTGTGTACATGGCTTGTGTTACTCGCATTACTCTTAGAGAAGAGGCTCTGAACAAGCCCACCACAGGCCAGACCAGCTTTGCAATTTATTTTCCCATCTCATGTCCATCTTGTCTCACTCACTCAGAAATGCCTACTCTGTGCCTTCCAGCTCTCAGCACTTGCACAGGACGAAGGGCAGTGTGGGCCCAAGGAGGGCTGTACCCATCGCCTCCAACAGCAAACACAGTGATGTTGCACTGCCTTGTTCTATTCATTCATTCATTCATTCATTCATTCATTCATTCATTCATTCGATGCAGGATCTCACTATGCAATAGGGATCCTCCTGTCTCAGCCTACCCAGCACAGCATACTGTACCAGGGATCAAGCTCCAGTACTCGTGCTTATCCGGCAGGAGGTGAGAATGCCAAGCTTTCCCCCTAGCCCTGGCTTGTTCTTTAACTAACCCACTGAGCTAGTGAACCTGGCTTTCTCCTGCTTTGCTGTCTTCCCATCTCTTTGCTTCTCTCTTTCTCTAGAGCTTGCTTTCCAAACAAGACTTTTAGAATACAAGGTTTATTTTGAATCACAAATGACCTTGGGTGTGTACCCAAGGGAAGAGCTGGGCTTGTTTAAGAATAAGTCCTTTAAAGTTAGACAGTTTAGAAAATGCTTGAGTGTCGCCCAGGAAGCCAAGCCCCCGCAGGGCCATCTGAGGTCCACATCCATTCCTCTCTGTGTGCAGCCATGCAGCAGCACATAGGACTTTGTAAAGGGAAACAAAGAGCATCAGGAGCAAGCAGTGAAAAGGTTCCATCTGCTGATAACCTTCCTTGGCCAGACTGGAATCTGGAAGTGGACTTGCTCTGGTTTCCTCTGTGAACACTGGGGAAACATAAATTACATAACTAGCTTCAAAGGGATGACATATTTACTCACAATCTAAACAACAACAAAGGACATAGCCCAGTGTAGGACGGGCCTTCCCTGCCCAAAGCAGCAGGGCAAATTCCCATGATGTCAGATTGCTCCAGTCTCCAGGGGTAACCAGCCACAACTGACCTTGCCCCAGAACAGCGTCAGAAACAGGGGACAGCAAGGTCCAAAACTAACAAATGCTAAGACGGCCTTGGCTCACTGAGGGTATGACTTGGCGAGGGTCAGAGCAAAGCTCTTTTGCAGGCTGATATGAGAAAAAACACAGTGGATTGGATCTATGCTGTCAGATCTAGGGAAACAAAACACTGCTAACCCTTCTCCAGGGCCAGCCTGATAGCTCAGCAGACTAAAGCGCCTAAGCACAAAGTGGCAGGGTTTGATTCCCAGTTTGCTGTGCTGGCCCCGCCCCCGGGGTGTGCTAAGACAGAATTAAAACTGGGTATGATGGTGCGTGCCTGTAATCCCAGCACTTGGGAGGCTGAAAATAGGAGAATCACTATGAGTCTGATCTGTGTAGTGAGACCCTATAGACCCTTCCCCAAGTACAAAAAAAGCAACTCTTCCCACTCCGTTTTGAGTTACACAAAAATGACCTGGATGAAGTCTTAAAGTAGCAGGAAGAAGGTCAGAGAGCTGACTGCATTCCAGGCTCCCGCAGAGCTTTCCTCTAGTTGCAGACACCCAGTAGGACTGGCGCAAGGCTCTAGAACATTGTAGAGCTAAAGGGCCTACTGTGCACCGGCAGCATCACAGTACCTTTTGAAGTCTGTCTCATTATTCCTTTTTGGTTCTTTCGAAAGTTCTGCCAGAAATACTTATTTTTCTTCTTCCAATCTCCTTTTCCTGAAAAAAGAACAAAAAGAGGAAGAAAAAGCACAAGCAATAAATTCATTGATAACAAAAGTAGCCTCTTCCTTACAATTGCAAAGCTTCAAAGCACACTGTGATTTCTCAAAAGAGTTTTTTTCTCTTTCAGTTTGTGAAAGACTGGGAAATGCCTATAAAGTTGTTTAAAAGAAATGCAAATTTCCTAGGAGCAAGAGATTGTACAGTAGAGTTAAGAAGGGAAAAAAGAAACATTAAAAGGGCAGGGAAAGCATGCATTTTGGAACTCTCTTTGATGTTTGTTTAACCAGCATGCCTCATTCTGCCTTGTTTTGTGGTGTACCCTGCCCCCTTTGGTCCCAGCCATAATTATTTCCACTACACCACAAGCAGAACATGTTAAGAAGTTCACTTTGTCTTGTTGGTGTTCCTGTTGTCAGCCTCCCCTTGATTTGTTTCTGTTGCTCCAGATTTCAAGAAGACAGTAGCACAGTGGGTGTCCTGCAGGGCTGTGATCAATAGAGTGGATTCTGGTGCTAGGGTGGGGACAGGGCAGGGCAGGGTTGGTCCTCCCAGGACATGGGGAGGCCACAAGTCTTCCCTTTGGCATTCAGGCCACAGGGCACAGTGACAGAAGACTTCAGTCCTCTTGTGTTATTGCCCAGCTCAACCTTTCTCTAACTTAGACTATTTCAAGTAAAAGGGCAAGGACATCACCGGAATGGGGATGATGTTCTTTAACAAAATAAAGAAGCCAAAGGCAGTGACGGCAGTGTGCTCATGGTCTTGGTGTTGGACAAAGAACACCTGGAGCAGAGGTCTGGTCACTGCTTGGTGTCTGTCTGGTGGCTCCACAGCCACAGCAGCCCGGGCCAGCAAAGCCGTGATGTGCTGTCTAGACTGGTGGTGCTGGGCACTGGTGCAGGCACCAGACATGTGGGAATGCTGCTGCGGGGCTCCCAGACCAGCAAGGGTGTCATTTGTCGAAACAGGATGCCCTCATTTAGGTCCTGACAACCGCTAGTGCCATGGGAACCAGAGCCTTGGCCACAATGCTATGTATTCAAGTCTTGAAGGCAACTCTCAGCGTCTGCTGCCCTTTGGCTAACATGAAAGCATCAGCCAGGAAGGGATAAAACAGACCTTTTCTCAAATAACTTGGGAATATTCATTCTCCCTTTTCCCTCCTTGTGTGCTACTAAAGGTTGAACCCAAGTCCTTGGGCATGCTATGACAGTGCTCAACCACTGAGCTACACTCTCACTGAGCCTTTTTCTTTCTCTTTTCTTTCTTTCTCCTTCATTCCTTTCTTTCCTTTTTTCCCCCTCCTTCCCTCTCTCCTTCCCTTCTTCCCTCTCCTTCCCTTCATTCCTTCCTTCTTCCCTTCCTGACAGGGTCTTACTAAATTGTTCAGGATGGCTTCAAACTTGCAATCTTTCTGCTTCAGGCTCCTAAGTAGCTGGGATTATTGATGAGTACCACTACAGCCAGCACAAAACATTACTTTTCAAGAACTGTACCAAAGAGAAAAGCCTCAAACCTAGGGATTATTCTCTCTTTCAGGAGGCCTAAGAAAGAGCCACACTGTAGCCTCAATACTCCTAAGCTCACAGCTCTATGTACTTCCTTGACTGTAGACTATTTTTGCCATCCCATATTCATGTTGTTACAATGGAGAAAATAATGATAGTTATGCTTCCTTAGCACAAAGCAGCATATGGCATCCCAGACACCCTGGTTTGAGGACTTAGGTTACTAGTGGCTATAACCTCCCTTCTCACTGACCCTTGCTAAATTGCAAGAAGATTTTATGATCAAAGATACATAAAACATATAAAACCATACTCTTTGATCAAAAAACTATTTGCTGAAAGATCTACCCGAAGGATGGTCAGGGTTACAGACTCAAGGACTTACACAGCCTTGTCATTTGCTTGTGATAGGAGAAAAAAAATGGAAATGGTCTAAAGAAAAAAAGGGGCTAATTACATTACAGCACATCTAATATTATGCAGACTCAAAACTTTCTCCTATTTGACAAATATGCATTTTTTTCAGATCTTTCGCTGTAAAGAATATTTAATCATGTGGGGAAATGCTCATAACACTATCAACATTTCAAACTGTGAAATAACACATAGGCTACAATCCCAAACCCTACGCAATGGAAAAAATGTGCATTAACATCTTATCACAGCCTTTTAATTTCAGTGTAGAAGGATTCTTGGCATTTCCTATGCTTTTGTATGTTCATACTTGCTATGAAGAATGAAAAGACAACAAATAGTTAACAAGGAAAAGTGGTACTGACCTACAGAGCTGTCTTCAGAGTTTGATTTATGAAGAGAAGGCCTGGAAAAAAGAGACAAATCTGATTACCAGGGAGCCTTGCTTTCATGGGAGAACTGAAAATCCTCCTAACCAGCTTGACCCACCATCAGTATTACTAAGAGGCGCCAGGGTAATGTTTATAGGGTCTTTACCAGGGTCCTTTCCCACCTGGGTGCTGATTCCTAGAAATAGGACTCGGGAACCTTTTGTCGACATTTACTACAAGCTGACTTCTGGACAAGAGCCCCATCAAGTGAAGAGGACAGACCTCGCTAGATGATCAGGATCACTGAAATACCTTCCCTTGCTTTGAACTACACATGAAGTTCCACCAGTAAAATCTTTTTTGTAATAGGAAAAGACAAGGCATCTAATCATGAAGATAGAAATTCAGGGCCACAAAGTCCACTTGGGTCCAAAGTGAGTCAAGTGATCAACCATTTAAAAAAAAAAGTGATGGGGAGGGAGAGGGGCAAGGGATGTAAGTGGGACAGCCAGTGTGTAGTTGGTGGCTGCCAACTGGCAGGTACATATCCATCTTGCCACTTCTTCCAAGGCTCAAAGACAAGCCAGAAGGGATGACAAGGAATGCAGTGCTTCCACAATGTACGAGCACTTCTAGAAATGTGTCCAAGTTAATCAACGCGTGACTAGCACCAGATTTGGCCCTGCACCCTGTCCTCCACTCTGGGTGCCAGCTTGTAACCGATGATCCATTCTGAACATTACAGAAAGTGAATACAACCTAAAACCAGTCAAATAAACACTGCTCCAGAAAACACTTAGACCAAGACCAACAGAAGCAAGAAGCACAGAATACAAAGGAAGTTCGTTTTGGTTGTCCCAAAAACAGAAGAACGGAAATTGCAATGAAGTCCTCCATATGGTGAGTCATTCAAAGCCCAGAGGGCAAGATCAACATCCCCAGATTTGTTCCCAAGGATAAGGAGAAAGAACCTGCAGAACAGGAGCTGAGCCCTGAAGGGATTGTGCACCTGAATGTTCACTCTAAGTTGGCCATCAAGAAGGAAGATGAAGAGGCGTCAAACCAAGCAATCCTTGGTGTCTCAGTGTTGGAAAGATAAGTTGGGAGGTCAAGACTGAATCACACAGGAAAAATCAGAGGAAAAGAAGAACACGCAATCTCCTACCAGCAACGTGGCATCTACCTCACAGCTAGAAGGGCCTCTGCAATGAAAATGAAAGAGAGAAAACAGAGGTGCTTCCTTGTGCGAAGCCAACTGTAATGCATGGTCACCTCCAGTAGGTGCTGCACTAGAGCTGGTGGGTGGCCGGGCACCCTGTATGCACCACCATGCTTCAAGTCTGGGAGGAAAGACATTTCTGACCAGCAGAAAACATTGTAAGAGTCACAGTTCTAAGCCGGAGAAGGTGGGAGCAAAGCGGAGCACAGAAGACCAGCAGCTGAGGACAAAGGCCAAGTTTGAGGCCCAGTTGTTCCCCATTTCTGCCACACTGTCAACATAGAGAGGCAGGGAGAAACCTCTCTCATTGTCCGGTTGTGCCCACATGTAGCTCCTCAGATCCACTCACCTCCTGCCTACCCGTACCAAATGAAAAAGCCTAATTATTTATGCGCCCACTTAAAGGGCTTTATGTTATGACATGGCCATTTAACATTTTACATTATTCAGCCAAGGAGTACCTGATCATAAGCAAGGTACATGGATGGGTACAGAAAGAGGGACTCCCTGGCTAAGAAGGGGTAGACATCAGGGAGGACTCAAGGGAAGAAGGGGAGAGAAGGCAGGAGGAGAAGGAAGAAGGGGAAAGGAGAGAAAACAAGAATGCTCCTGGGGCCATGAGGGAAGGGTGGGCAGAGCAAATGGTGGGAGAGAGTGAGTGCTTGGCTGGCGGCGGGGGAGACACACAAAACGCTTCAGAGAGAAACAATGCCGAAACCAAGCTTGGGTTCTGAAAACAATCTTACTTGGTTGCATTCTGAACTCAAAATCAAGTAACGCACTTCAGTCTGCCTAACTTCAACTGGCTGCCTCTTAGCAATAAGTGCAACTGATCACTCGGCTACGGAGGACTGGGCAAATGCTTAAGCATAGAACACAGGAAGAGCCTCAAGACTGGATAAAACTGGTTCTATTTGTGATTAGAACTATGTACAAACTTTTACTTTTTCTAAAAAAAAATCTTCACAGGACCATGGCCACTTGGCTACCAACTGCCAACCAGGACATCATGCAGACAACCTGCTGCAGCCTGCTGTGTTTTCAGTATGAGACTTACTCTCTTTAACCTGAATAAAATTCATACAAAATCATCTCAATTGTATCCTTGAAAAATGATTGTTTTCCCAACTCATTATTTTATTCTGTCAAATGGCAATATCTAAAACTATAAAAATATGTCCAAGCTTAAAGGTTCTCATTAATATAGTTATCACAAAATATATTCTCTAAAGTTCTGACTTACAATATTTTTATTTTCTTTTTTCAAGTTATCACATTTGAGATAACTTCATTCTCAGGTTTGGATAGGCCCAAACAGCCTGCACTTCTCCCAGGCTGCCAGCAGATGGCACTACAGTCTCTTCATTCATCATGCTGGTGAGTGGACTTTTTTTTTTTTTTTTTTTTTAATTTTGCAGGTTTACAACCTACATACTGAGCGAAGAATAACAAGCTGAGGTCTCCTAAGTGCAAAAGGCCCCTCGACTCAACTTGCAGGGCAGGAAAATGACACATGAATGTGGATGCAGTGAGTTCTTCCTGCAGACAAAAGCCAGGTGTGAAATGCGTCTTTCTCCTTGAGGCCCATTTTAAAATCTATCCAACGGGAGCTGCAAATCAGTGATGTAACCAAATTCCAAATTTGGAGATCTCCTGGTGGAAGACATGAATGCTCAAAAGCCGGCCTGGAGGCCTCCTCTCTGCTCCTCCCTCTCCCAGCTGGAGCTGAGCAGCAGGTTGTGGTCTCTTTGAATCCATCACTTGCGCCATCAAAGGACTAAAATAGAAGAGAAGTCCAGTAGGGTGCTGATTGCCACTAAGCATTAATTAATATCCCATTGCACTTTGAGAATCTATCTAAACATTTATAGGCGGTGGCACAGGCCTATAACCCAAGCACTCAGGAGGCTGAGTCAGGAGATCCTAAGAGTTCAGGGGCAGCCTGGGCTACACAAGCTAGTTCAAGGCCAGCCTGAACTGCACTGTCTCAAAATTTAAAAACAAACAAACAAAAAAAGTCATTAAGTACTATATTTAAATTCTCAGAACCGAGCCTTAGTCAACCAAGGCCTTTTCACCAATATCTATCTACTATTATTATACCCCAAAACTGCTGAGGTGCGAACGTATTTTCTCAAGACCTATACATTACTACAGCGGTTTCAGAAGGCAAATTTCACTTAAGAAAATTCCTAAACTAATGTTAATTAAACTTTTTTTTAAAAATCAGTATAAGGAATGGAAGCCTCAGAGTTTTCAGTGTTGTCTTTCACCCAATCCACATCTTTAATAAGCTCTTTGCTAAATGCTTTGTTATTCATTCTCTGAAGCCAGAGAACCTGAGACAGAACCCTGTAGGGAAAGGGCAGAGACCTAGGTGAAGAGCTGCCAGGGACCTTCCCTCCCCAAATCGGGGAAGGTGGGGCAACGTCTTACTTCCTTTTCTCATTGCTGAGACAAAATACCTGACACCCAAAGTTAAAGGAGGGAAGGTCTATAGCTCACAGTCCACAATGGGCTGGCTTCCAGGCAGGAAGGCTTGGCAGTTCATGGCACCCACAAGATAACAAAAGTAATGGGACAGGATGGAAGGATAAGTTCCTTTCTGTCTCTTGTACACCCTTAATATGTAGCACTCCCACTAGGTTATGTAGTTAACCCTAGCCAGAACTATGCTAACCAATCAGTGGACTGATCTACTAGCCACATACATACACACATACACACACACACACACACACACACACACACACGCTGGACCCCAGCACCACACACCCTGTATATAGCTTTGTCTAAAAAGTGTGCCCTCCTGTATGAGTCTCCAGGGAAACATCTGGACACAAACTGTAAGACAGTGCTTAAGAAACCTCCGTGTGCAGGGCTGGGGAGATGGCACAATGGGATAAGTGCTTCCCTGGCAAGCACAATGGTCTGAGTTTAATCCCCCGCTCCACCAAAAAAAAGAAAAAGAAACCTCTGTGTGCAGACGTAACAGGGTAGTGGCCTGTGTTCACCTAGGGCTGGAGAATGGAGGTGAGACCAAGCAATGAGACCAAGTGAGCTCAATTCAGAGGCAATGTGGAGAATGAGTCCCGAGCAGTCCAGTTTCGGGTCAGAAATGGGGAGGTCACCAGGGCTCAGTTCTCTTCCCTTTGCTGATAGGACAGTGATTGCCTTGGCTTTATAGAAATTGAACCACTTCCCAAAACTGTGGGCTATATCCACACTGCCCCACTTTCTTCTTCCATTGAGTTTGCTGTTTTGTAGCTGAGATTCTAAAGTATATGGTACAGGGAGGAGAAGACAGGGCAAAATGAAACCTTCACACCTGTAGAGACTTCCATTTCCAAACTCGTACTCTCACGGGCTCCACATCACAGAACAGGACTATCACTGGGGCTAGCAGTGTGGTCACAGGCAGACTGTGCCTTCCCTATCTGACACTCAACCCCAACACCTCCCCCTCTTGACCATGCGTTTATCATTTACATAATGGCTCTCACCTTGTGCCCCTCACGTCCTGCCCCTTTTTTGTCAGCTAAGAGACAGACTGAAAGGGCACCCACTGTATGTCAGTCTCACACTAGTGTAAATTACTGGACTGATACTTAAACCTAGAAGACGTAAAATATTATCAACACCAATTCTGAACACAGTGTATAGATTTATTAGCACCAAGAATTTCAAGAGGGCTTTTCAGGAGCTAGCTGAATTGGTACTACAGGATCCTCTGGCCTGCTTTTGGAAGAAAAGAGGCCGGATAACATGGCTCAAACTCACTTTTCGTCTGTGTCTGTGTACTGGCAAACAGTGAAGTTCATCCTGGTAAGGGCAACTCTATCCCATCTCTACATGTGGGCTCCTGCCAGAAAAGCCCAGTGAATGACGAAACATAAAAAAATTCCTAAAACAGACTTTGTCTTGGGGTTTGGATGAGCTGTCCAGAAACTTCATCATAGCCAAACAGAAAGAAAAAAGCATTTATAACCTAATTCCTAAGAAAGGAACATATGTTATACATTAGTGGAAATCCGTCTTAAAGAGATTTTTCTGATTCCATAATCTTAAGTCTCAGGAAACAAAGTTCTCCATTAGCTTGTTTCCTGCTGAGTCTTCTTTCAGTCAGGGCTCTGGCTGTGTCTGGTTCTTCTCTGGCATCATCCAGGCCTGACAACATGGTCCACAGGCACAGCAGCCTTTTCCTCAGATGAACAGAAGGACTCATCCATGCTATGGACTGCGGACAACAGTACATGCATGGGGGTGAGGGGGGTGCAGGCAGGGAGGAAGGTGGAGGAGCCGCAGAAAGCTTGCATTTTCCTTTTCAGGTCCCAAGTATGTTAGTACATTCATAATCTGCTCAGCAATAAATTATTTTATGCAAAATAGGTAATTCCTTAAGGTGATATTTCTTTATTATCCTTAGGATACAAAAGGCATTTTTACCATTTGCATGAGACAAAATTTAGCTAATACATGTACTGTGTGCAGTAAAAATTCAGGGGTCACCCTTTCTCCCAGTGCAGGGCCAGGACTCAGGGAGCTAGAAGAGGCATGCGAGCCCAAGAGGCAAGCATGTGCTCAATCTCAGGGTCAGGCAAGTGCAGGGATAACACCTTCTCCGGTGCTGCGCCCTGCACACTTCCTCTCTCTGTGCCCCAAATCTAGCCCTGTACAGATGAAAGGAGCTGATTTCATGCACATGACACAATTCAGCTTGCAAATTTAGTGGCTGAGACTGAGAGTCCCTCTAGTGCCAAGATCTGGCATATTGTTAGAACTCTATGAATATTTAGTATCAATGACAACATTGGTGACATTCTGTCAGCCCAGCCAAAGGACACCCCATCCATGCACTTTCGCTCATTTCATGGTCTGCTCCCAGGCTGTTCTTTCTGGTTTTGAGTTATAAGGTCACATTTGAAGATAAATGCTCCAGGCAGGTATCTGCAGCACCAACTCTGGGGCAACTCCCAGCCCAGGCCAAGATGAACTTACACCCTCGGGAGTCAGGCAGGCCTGGGGGAAACCCCAGCACCACAAATCTGAAGTTTCGATCCTTTGGATGTGGAGTGGGGATAAGGAGAAGGAATCTTCCTTACTGTAATGTTAGGTTAGTGAGCAGGGTCACAGGAGACAATGGACGTAAATAGCGTAACATAGCACTGTCGCTGCCACTTCAGAAGCTCTGCATAAATGTAACGTCTTGTGACTATTCACCAGAACAGTCCCCAACAGATTACTGTTCTTGGACTTCTCTACAAAACTCAATATGCTCTCTCCACTCAGCATGGCCAACATGTATCTCCTGACTGTTTCCTCTTTTATACTTTTTATCTTCTTCTTTTTGGCAGAACCAGGGATTGAACTCAGGGCCCTTGCACTTGCCAGGCAAGTGCATTCTACTAAGTTATATCCCCAGCCTCTCTATACTTTATTTTTTAAGAGAAACAAAAAATAAAATAACAATAGAACAGTTTCAAAACAGGTTAGTAGGACAGCTATAAGAAAGGTCTGTGCTAATATTGTTTGGGGAAGATATCTTGCCTAGATCTTGTACTGTAATTATCTACCAGACAACAATACAAATGATTATTCTACCTTTTGTAGACAGTAACTCCACTCAAATAATTAAGATGAATATGATGACTCCTCTTCCTGTTTTCAAGCACACTTTCTACAAGCAATTCATGTTTTCCTTACAGTTACAAAACATGAAACAAACATACGCAACCACTGTGCAAGACGTCAAAATGTCTCTATCCAGTTACTTCCAGCGCTACACTACTTCCACTCGCTCACCTACAACTGGCTTTCTTAAGCTGCATTTAGCTTAGGACAGCACTGTCCATGCTAAATTTTGTAGTGATGATGAGTAGCTTTTTGGTATGGACTCATACCATGGAAAATAGTTTGGAGCCATCAATTACATACTCTAATTGTGTACAAGAAATGGCATGTTCCAGAACTATAGGGTTTTGGAAGTATGGATTTGTCTTAAAACAATTATATCACCCACTATCTCATAGAGGACTTTTCCACCCAAATTCTTGCACCGGAGGAGGGTGAAAGAACACTGAAAAGGTCTGAAATTTCCATCCGTGAGTCTTGGCATTTTTTAATTTCTTCTATCTCATGTCCATTTTATAAAACATTGTGTTTTTAAAAAAATCACCATCAGAACCATGTTAACTCAATCTACTCCTACATAAGACACATTAACATGGCATTTTATTAAGCAAAATAAGGGAGAGGAAACTTCAGCTGATTTAGGAATGTCCCATTCAAGCTACCCAGCCACTGCTATAATCCTTCTACCCCTGCTAGTTACATCTCAAGTATGGAAGCTCTAGGAATCTCTGCATGATTTTAAACTAGGCAAAGCAGTGTGTCTGTAATCCAGCACCTAGAGGGCCAGGAGGTCAAAGGTTTGAAGCAAGCCTGGACCTCTTGGTAAAGGCTGTCAGGAAGGGAGGGGATGACAGGGAAGGGAAAAAATACTGAAACCATGACCTTGTCAGCTGCACATCAAGCGCATCACCTTTTGCTCTGCTGGTCAATGATATCCCCACACTACCCAAAGGCTCAGAAAGCAGATGCAAAGCCAAGTCCCACTGACACTGATTTCCTGCTGTGCAAAGCAGTGTCCTCTCATACACCTGTGCTCCAGAGTCAGGACAGGCACCGTGCAAACCACGTGACTATACATGCTGAGCACTGAAAGCTAACTGCATAATGTGCATGCCTGTCACTCCTGCTCTCTGCTGCCAGGCAGCTCGACCTGAGTCCAGTCTCCCTCAGCCCTACTAAAAATGCAGTGGAAGCAGGTTCTCTAGCATCTCAGGGTGGCCAACAGCAGGGTTCTGACCCTGCTGAATTACAAAATCCTTACAAAACTTTTCATTCACTAAGTAGTTACTCATCCTGGAAGTTGATGCAAGTCACTGGCAAAAGCCAAAGGTCATCTCTGCACAAGAGACATCTGTGGCCTGCTTGGGTATGGGCCATGGGCTCAGCAAGGCCACAGTGAGCTGAGTGCTGAAGGGCAGAGGGAATGTTCTGCAGATGTCGGCTCAGATGGGCTCCAACTGTGACCCTCCTGCCTCAGCATCCCAGACTGCTAGGATTACCACCATGCTCAACTACAGAAAACCAAATGCAGTGCAGAAGGCAGCCAGCCAGCACCGTTCCCAAAGACCTTGTTGTAAGGTTCCCTTTTTCAACTGAAGCTTCTCTTCCTCAGGTGGCCTCATCCGTCTGATCTGACAAGTTACCAGCTTTGATTCTGGCTAACACTACAGATGGTAGCCGCAGACTTAATCCAGCACTGAGAAGTTACAAATGCCCTCCCAAGCCCTTCAGCTGCAGTACTAATCTTCGGAGTACGCTACAATACAAGAAAAGGCCCACAACATTTTAATGAAGGCCATATAAAAAGGAATCAGCAGTTGACCAGTGTCATAAGAACTGATGACAGCTCACGATTTGTGTGGTGCAGATGAAGCTCTAAGCTGCTTTTCACATGCCCGCCCACAGTAGGAACAAAGAAGTGTCTCACCCAGAGGGGCAAAGCATCCATACTTCCCAAAAATATGTAACTATTCAGGAAGCCTTCATTGAGCTGCGCAAGGTAAAAACACTGGGGCCAGCTTCTTCCCACTCCATATCACCTCCCCCTTCCCCTCCTTCTGAGCCCTCCCTGGCTGTGGATATGGTGGCAGGGGCCCTGCTGCAAAGCTCACTTCCTGAGATGCTCTTACAGGTAGAAGAAGCAGGTGGCAGTGTCTGGCAGAGAAGAAATACTACGGTTTTCGATGAGGTGCTTCTAAGAAAGTTGGTGCTTTTCTAACGAAAAGGACTCTCAGACTCCACGTTCTCTGCCCCTGCTTTCCCCCTTAGACTCTCTGCAGCCATTAGGCCCAAGGAGGTAGAGGAACCTGGGCCACATACACCAGCCTCGGAACACCTGCCTCCAGGTCCTTGCCTGTGAGAAGATGCCTGTCTCAGTTACTTTTCTGTCCTTGCTGAGACAAAATACCCAATGCTCATAATAGGGAAAGAAAGATTTATTTAGCTCAGTTGGTGGAGGTTTCAGTCTACACTTGGCTGGCTCCAAGGCAGAGCAGCATATGGCAGAGGGCAGCTGTAGTGGCAGTAGAAGACAGCAAGAACAGCAGAGCGCAAGCCTCTTTCCCTCCCTTATACTGCATGCGGACTCTCTGCCCAAGGATGGTGCGGCACTCACACCCATACCCCAGCACTGGACCATGAGTCAATCACAAACTCTAGAAGGCCGCTCCATGGCTGCATGAGGCTTTGCGGGGACACCTAGAGACATAAACCTTAACAGTGTCCCTTTATGTCTCAGTTCAGCGGTCAAGAACCAGATCCAGGAAACTGTTCATAATCCTAACAGAGTGCTTAAGAAAGAAAAATGGCAAGTGCTATAAAGCATGACCTGGCTCGCGAGGCATGTCTGTAACCACTGCGGGATGCGCTACAGGCTCCTGCAGGCGCTGGCATGCCTGAGCCTCACTACATTGACAGACATTTCTGCTACAGACTCGCCTGAGGCCACACAGTGGGGATGGTGGGTGGACCTGTGTTTGTCTGATTTTGCTTGCCACAGTTTTAGTTACCCACAGTCAACTATAGTCCACAATTATTATTAAGTGGAAAATTCTAAAGACAAAGATTTTGCAAGTAACTTTGGGACAGACAGTCAGTAGTAGACTGGTCTAGCATGCATGAAGTCCTATGTTCAATCCCTAACCACACAAAAAAAAAATTCTAAAACTCCCTCTTTATTATTATAGCATACTGGCATATTTGGTCCATTTATGATTAGTTACTGTTGCTCAGCTCTTCCTGTGCCCAATTTACAAACTAAACTTTATCACAAATATGTAGAAGAAGCATCAGCACATACAGAATTCAGTACTATTCACAGTGGCACGCATCTACAGATTGCCTCAGAACATCTGTTCCTCAGAAAAGTATAGTTGGAAATCACAGAGCCCAGGCAGCTCTTTAGACACATAGTCCAAGACTTTTCCCACTGCAAGGGCTGGGGAGATGGCTCAGTAGAATAAGCGCTTGCCTGGCAAACACAAGGGCCTGAGTTCAATCCCCAGTTCTGCCCACCCCCCCCAAAAGAAAATCAACTTTTGGGGGCCTGCCAATTAGCTCAGTTGTTTTAAGTGCCTGCTTAAGCAAAGCAGTCTGTCTCAGTATGCTGTGGTTCCATCCCCAGATCCTCATTCCTTACCAGACCTGCCCTTAGGGCATCCTGAGCCAGCCAAAAAAAGGAAAAAAGGAAAAAAAAAAAAAAAAAAATCCACCCCACTGCACTGCAACTTGGGCATCGTAAAGATAAAGTCCTCACCAGTCTTACTCATCCATGTGTTCAAAGTACTAGGTACAGTGCTGAGGGCCTGAGGTCCAGGTGCTCTGCGTTCTCTACAGTGACTGAAAGGCAGCTCAGGCTACAGCTTGGCCACAGGAATCTGCAGTCCCAGGTCAAGCACTCATGTTTATGATTCCTTAACAGGCAAACAGATTAAAGATATATATAAAAAGATCTTGAATTTCTCATGATCATTCTGATTTGGGTGGAACCAGCCAAGCCAGTGCTCTTATTTTATGGCTCCTATGTTAGTTTTAAATTTTGGAACCCAGAGATGTGGAGCTTGAGGACAGAGACTATCAGGTGGCAGGGCCACCTCTGCATGCCTCTCGAAGGCCACTCGGCTGTGGCCTGCAGGACACAGCCTTGCTGGGCACTGGTGTGCAAGTGGACAGAAGCCACACTGGTGCAGGGAGAGCACAGGATAACTGACCCCAGTGGAGGCCACCTAGGGAGAGAAAGCCACTCAGTGTTCTTATCAGGATCCTGGCCCTCCAGGGAGAGCCAGGCTACAGGTTGTAGGGCTTACAGCCTTTGGCTCGGGTAGACAGAGGAGAGAAGAGAGGAGAAGGAAGAGGGGAGGAAAAGAGGCTCCATTCAATGAGCTCCTGCTCCGTTTCCATGGTGCTGGCTCCAGAAGCGGCTCACAACTTTCTCAGTGGAGACAAACAGCAGCCCATTCATCATCCCAAAGCCACCACACTAGCCACTTGTACAGTTTGGGCACAGAAGCCCAGGAAGGACATGCAGGCTGCCCAGGCTTCCTTCTGTCACCTGCTCCTAGAACAGCCAAGGAGTGGGTGAAGATACCTCTGAAGGCCAGAGATGGAGGCGCTTTGGGGACAAAGGGCCCCTCCTGTCCCTGCTTACAAGAAGGGTAACCAGCTCCCTCCTGGCCACTGCTGAGGGAGCTGCCACCTGCCCACCTCTCCTAACTGGCAGCATGAACACTATGTGGGCCTGAATCGGGTCCTCTCTAGGGTGACCACTCTCACCTCAGGCTCTCACAGACACAGCTGATGAGAACATTTAAAGTTATAAATACAGTAAAAATGAGACCCAAGCCTTCCTTTGCTCAAGCCTTCGTCCTACGGTTCTTCCTTGCCCTTCCCCCTTTTGAGCCTGTCCTTTATCCAAAGTGAGTGCGCACCGGCTTCTGGGACAGGTGCTTCAGGCACCATGTATTTCTGCCAGTGGCACCCCAAAGATGAAGTAGCCTCTACCAGTATTGGCTCAGTGATCCCCCAAACTCTACCTGTGCTTGAGGAACAGAGAATTTAAACATGACTGACAGACCTGATTTATAAAACCCAGCAAGGTGTCTAAGAATGTCTTGGAAAACTTCAAATGTCTAGGACTCCACAGCTGGAGAACTTGGTCCACCAGGCTTGGGCAGAACCTAGAGACCAGTCTTGTCTACAACCCTCGGGGCCAGGCCTTAGAAGCCCCAGCTTAACCCTACAGAGACAGGAGCATAGTCTGGTCCTGCCTCCTATGTGCCTTAGAGTAGAGTAAGTAATTGTGCCAGTGAGGTTTTCAGAAAAGACTACAGAGCAATAGAATAACACAAGTGGGCAAGTTTCTTTGAGTGTTATCCTGACCTACAGGTTTTATCTGGACAAAGCCTCTACAGACAAAAGGCTGGGTGTTGGATATGGCTTGACCACCATGAGCTCCTGGTGTGTGGGAGACGCTCTCAAAAGTCTTGATGAGGGAATTGGGCCACTGGATAAAAGAACTGAGAGTGAAATGAAGAAAGGCCTGGCATGTTTCCTACCTTCATAATCTTGTGTCTTTGGCCTCCCACCTCTTGGAGATCTTCAGCACAAACCCTCATGCTGCTGATGGTCCTTCTCACATACAAAAGGACCATCTATGGAAGGACAACAACCTTCAGGCACCTCCCAAGTGGCCGTGCAGGCTTCTCCACAGCTGGGCTTGCCCACCCCTCATGCTCAGGTGGCTTTGTACCCCCTGTCCTTTGCCTGTCATGTACATGCTCTCTGCTTACCTAGAGAAACCCCATCATCTCAGGGACTCTCTCTGCAAACCTCTGCTAGGGCTCTGACAATGCAGCACAGAGGGACACATTCTTTTCCTGCATGGCTCCAAGTTAGCTTGGGCTATGAGTGACATCTTCCATGGGATCTGGAAATAAGAGGTAGAGCAGCAGCCATTTTCTTTCTCTCTATGCTTCAAAGTCAGTGTGGGCACAAGGCCCCTCAATAACTGGCAGATACCCCTGCTTGCTCCTGGCCACTGGTACAAAATTGGCAGCTTATATTCCTGCTGGTTTTCTCCCTCAGGCTCTCCAAGCCTTAGTCCCATGGCTTGGTGAACATCCATACCTATAGGTATTGTACCCCATGAAGCAAGGGGGTACTGAAGGACATCATGGGTTCACCATCCTGGCTTCTGCAGTTTTCACCCATCCCCTACCCCAGCTCCCACCCTGCCTTCCACAGCTCCTCTGTCCGGATGGTTTCTGTGTCACCTCACAATCATCTTCTATGTCTTCTGCAGATTGCAGGAGGCCAGTTTTCCTTCCTGTCCTCCTCATTTTGCCAGAGCCCAGCACATGTGTCCAGACAACTGAAACCTGAATGTTTATTAAATTCAGTTTTAATAGCTGCCCATGCCACCATGGGCTCTCTGAAGTGCACCCCCATGACTGTTTCTGCGGTGAGGTGTCTGATAAGAAGCCTGGTCCTCACAGATAAGCAGACCTAGACGTGGAACCCAGCTCTATCTCACCCAGGTTTTGTGATCTTGGCAAATCATTTAACCTTTATGAACCTTAGTTTTCTTAACTCTAAAATGCCATAGAGACAGATTTGTCAGGAGGATTAAAAAGATACACAGAGTGCTCTGTAAATCCCATGCGAGTCTCCTCTTCTTCCTGCCAGTGGAGGGATGTTATTTACTTGCCATCCTCCATCTCTGACCCAATATCCTGCCACCGCTCATGTAGGAGAGAGAATAAACAGTGGCCCCATCCATATATTAAACCCTCCCAGTGGCAGCGCCTGTCCCTGGCAATTGCAGCAAGGGCATACAAAGCCTGCCACTGGTGTAGCCCGCCACCCAGGCACATGGCCCCCAGCTGAGGCCAGGCCAGCTGCAGGCACCCTCACTAGACAGAGCGAAGGGCACCAAGCTTCACAGTCAGCAACAGCTGAGGCAGAGCACGCCGACCCAGCTGCTCCCAGCCCAGGCCTGAGGTTTGGAATGCTGAGCCCCTCAACTATGCGTGCAATGGGGCGCACATGTGTGCACACAGACACTGGGACAACACAGCTTTGTTTCCCAGAACCCCCTTCCCTGCAGTCACAACAGAAAGGAAACTGAAGGTTGTGGGGGGAAGGACATCGTTCTCAATGACCATGGACAGGGACGGGCTCTGTGACAGGCGCCATTTAGGAGCTGAGGTTGGACTCCCCACACACACTGCTAGAGAGGAGCAGGGAGGGCTGAGGGGAGGTGAGCCCGTTGGAAGCGAGGCCCTGTGCTAGGTGTTCACATCCCCTGGAAGGAGCTCTTACTGTGCTTCAGTGATCGGTTGATTAGGAGCTGAAGGCTTAAGAGAATTCAATTGCACTGCTCCCAACAGCAGTGCTTCAGGTCAGGCACTGTTCTGTCTGTCTCTGGAGTTTGTACCAGCAGCACAAGTAGTGCCCAGGCAGAATTGAGGAATGCTTCAGGATGGGTCAGAAAATGGGGGGCGACTGAGCTAGGGGAACAGGGGAGCCCCAACTAGAAAACCAGCGGAAATGGAGCTGTGGGACAGTCAATCTGCCCCCTTGCTAAGGTTGGCCTCCAGGTGATTTCCTCATTCCCAAACAGACACAGGGCCGGGGCCAGGGCCCAGAGACACCTTCCCCACGGGAAAACACTGGCATCCTCCTTCCACCCCGCAGCCCTGTCACAAACAGGATGCAGGACAGGATGCACAAGTCTCATCTCGAGGGGACATGGCTTGACCTGGATTTCCTAAGAATTTCACAATCCCATCAGGTGCTCTCTTGACTCTGGTCTCCTTCCCACACAGACAACCCCATGATCTGCAGACTTCCACCACCTATGTTTAAGCAGAAACAGATTTAGGCCCTGAACACACTAGAGAAAAGTCAGCTTGATCGCACAGCAGACCCTGACTGAGGAGAGGAGATACCACAGAGTCCATGAAGCCAGGGCCCTTCTCAAGCCCAAGAGCATGCCTGCTGAAAATAATTTTGTACAATTTCCAAAGGCTAGATACAAAGTTATCAAGAATTAGATCCAAGGCTCTGTTCTTAATGTTGTACTATAGCCATAAATTTTCTTTCAAAAGGGCACCTTTCTTCTGCTTATGTAAAATGTCTAGGATAGGCATATTTATAGTGATACTAGGCTGATGAGTGCTTAGGATTCACCAGAGAGAGGGATGTCATAAGCAAAGGGCACGGGGTTTCTGTGAAGGTGACAAAAATGTTCTACAATTGCTGTTAATGGTGGTACATTACCTGTGCATATAATCAACATCACTGAATTATATACCTTTGATGGAGGCATTGTATGACATGGCAATATGTCTTAATAAAGCTAATATAAGAAAATATACAGCCACCCAAAGATCTGTACACAAATATTTACAGCAGCATTCTTTTTATTTAAAAAAAAAAAAAGGCAAAAATGAAATAGGAATAACTACTCCAGCTTTATTCCAGCCTAGGGCAGCACTCTTGGAGGAGCCAAGTTGCAGGGGCAGAATGGAACATGGCCAGGTAAGCAGGAGAGAGGGCAGAGAGGGAGCAGAGAGCAATGCCAGGGGCTCAGCAGGCCTCTGAGGAAGATCTGCTATCTTGGGAACTCTGGGAGCTTCCTGTCCCGCTTGTGCGGCAGGGCAGGGCCCAGGGACACTGTGAGCAGGTAGGCGGAGGTAAGGAAGAGGGAGGGAAGGAGGGAGGAGGGAAGATGAAGAGGAAAGATACAAAGCATAGGCACTCAGTGAGGCAGGAGTCAGGGGACCTGATCCAGCACCCAGCCAGGGGCTTCTCTCTCCACACCCTCCCCATGTCCAAGAAGAAAGGGTCTTAGGGGGAAGAAAGGGCCTTCAGCTGCCCACATGAAGCAGACTGGACAGAGAACTGCCCACGTGTGGCAGATGCCTGCCTGGAACCTTCCTCAACTGCAGGCACCTATCCAGCCACTCCACTGCTCAGTGGCTTCCTCCCCTTTTATTTATCTGCCATTTCCATTGTGCTACACCTATCTGGACTTTTTCTACTACAAAATAGATCGATCATAGTCATGAATAATGAAAAAAAGTAAAACTAAATCAGCGAATTTTCACCTCTGGTGAAAGACTTAGTGCAAAGCAAGTCATAAAGCTTGGCTGTTGGGAGGCTTTCTGTCTTGTCTTGGACTCTGCCACTTCTGTAGATAAATAACAGCCAGCTTTCACCTGGGTGGCAACAGAGCCTGCTCCTCCTAGCTTCACATGCACCAAAATGCAGGTTCTTGCTGCTGCTCCTTTAAATGCGAATAAACCAAACTGGCCCTGACCTTCCTCATGCAGAAGGAATATAATTAAGTGTGCTCTGGAATCACAGTTTGGTGCTCAGGAGCACAGGCACCGAAACTGAACAAATCTGAGCTCTGCTATTTAGAAGCAGTACAGCCCCTGGCAACTTATTAATCTTTCTGTGCTTCCCTTTCTGTATCTATAGAGAGGAGTAGCAGCATATAGAACCTCCCAGGGTCGCTGTAAGTGCAGGACAAGCCAATATTAACTGACATCAGCTCACGGACACAATAAGCACTCAGTATCCATTGCCTATGTTGCCACCTTCTCTTTTCCCAGCCCTAGCCCATCTAAACCAGCTCCAAGAAAATGGCTTCTGCACAGAAACATAAGAAGTAACCAGCCTCACAGACTGCAGCTGCCTTAAATATAAGCTGCTTGTTTGTTGGAAATTCAGCCACTTTCCAGAGTCTTCTTTTATATGTACACTAACACAGATGAGCTCTTACAGGAGGTGACACCAGTTTCCTACAGAACAACTCCCCACCCCTAGGAGGGGCACACACACTATTTTGTTCAAGGCACACTTTTTCTGTTGCATTTCTCATCCTTCACCTGTGAGCTCCATGCAACAACCTCCCCCCATGCCCTTGTCACAGTGGCATCACCCAAGCAGGTGCCCTGCGAAGCACCACTGTGTGAAGAACCTGGGGGAATAAATTAGGTGGGCTGAGTCAGCATTCCTAAAAAGGCTTCTGAAAAGGATGTGGCACTGGCCCAGCTGTCCTCTTCCCTTCATTCTGCTCCTCCACACCTGGAAGATGAAGCAGCGAGGTAGGAGGGGCCATGGGGGCAGGGGAAGCCTGAGTTCCTAAAAGCCTATGGGCTGGGGAGGCAGCCCTGGGCCTACCTTATCTATACATGGGACAAAGACATGTCCCATGGGCTCCATACCTGGTTATGCCCGCTACGCGTAAGGCTTTGTCACTCACACCTAACCTCATTCCCCCAGACAATGTTATAATGATACTTTCCAACTCCTACATCACAACAAGAACACCTTAAAAACCTTACTTTCTATATGTTCCTGAGATTAGCTGGTGACAAGCAATTCAGCTAATGTTCACCACTCAAGCCAGTTGACACAAATCCAAAATTCGCATAAGAAAGTTGGTGTTATAATAAAGTATTCAGGGTTCTCCCCAGTAGGCATAAACAGATATAAAAAGAAGAGACTCAGGGCTGGAGAGATGGCTCAGCAGAATAAGCACTTCCCTGGCAAGCACAAAGGTCTGAGTTCAATCCCTGGTTCCACCAAAAAAAGAGAACAGATTCAAACAAAAGTCCCCTTGGCTTGTTATTACATTCCAGTGGAAACACAGATTTTGTCAAACTGGTGATGGGGAGAGAGAGCATCCATTCTTTCTACTGACTCATCTGCCCCTGTTCCTACCTGTCTCTCGATGTGCCTACGAGTCTGTGGGCCAGCACACCTAGAGGCAAGAAGCTTGCCCACCCAGGTGCTGTGAAGCCACACATGATAGAATCCTTGGTCCTGTTTTCCCCTACAAAAGATCCACTGCTGCCACATCTTCTAGCTAAAGCTGATTCTCTGTAACTTAAGACTTTAAATGCTGTTAAACACCACTTGGAAAGTGGTATTTTATTAAGAAGCATATTTGTATCATAACTCATGCCAGATCCCTCCCTTTGGGTAGGTTTTAGCTGGAAGAAGGGAACCAGGCACATTTGCAAGGTTCCAGAGACAACTGGGGGAGACTAGGGTTCCAGAGGAGAAGCCACAGGGCAAGGGCTCTATCCTCGGTGGGCTTCCCAGCCACATCTGTCCCAAATTGTGGCTGCTGCAGGACATGCACACTTCTGTTTGCTGATTTCCTTGCTTAACTAAAAAAACAAAAGAACATCTCTGCCCATACATAACACAACACTCTGAGTCAGAACAGTATTTTGGTTGGCTAACACATTGCAGACACCAATCAGACACAATCAGCTAGTTTGCCCGGTCAGCCTGCATAGCTGTAACATCCCAATGCAAAGCCTGGCCACAAAGCATTCTATGGGAGGAACCCCAGGATTTTCCATTTGAACATATCTGCATTTGTACAATGAACCCAAGTTTCAACATAAACAGTACATCAAACCTACTCAGAGAACACTCTGCCTAAGGGCTTTCACAGTGATACCTCATCTTTAAAACCAAAATATAAAGCCCATGTAGAAGATTTAATCTAAATAACCACCAATTTGAGAATCAAGTATCGCTATCATGTAACCACTATGTTCAAACCTGATTCAGGCGAGAATCACTTAAACAACTCTAAAATTGGTAGATAAAAGTTTGATGAGAAACAGGACATTTACACAGACTCAGATGACCTCCCACACGATCCTTCTTATTATAATGAGAAAACTGTTACACTCAGAGGAAACCTGGCAAATACCACTTGCACCAAACAATCAAAATTCCAAGTCACCAATCATGGGACAAACAGACATCATGTGCCTCCTGATAAAATGCCCTATGGAGAAAAAGAAAAGAAACTCCAAACAAAGAATGGTTCACAAAGCCACTAGCCTTCCCTCTTAAAACTGTCACTGTCATGAAAGACTAAGAAAGGCACCCAGATTAGCTGTGACAGAAGAAGCAGGCCATGTACACGGCAAGGGTAATTTTTTAAGTAATGGATTTTTCTTGGAAGTGTGATAGGAGCAGTAAAGACACAATCAGCTTGCATAAAAATGCATATAAGGATAACTTAAAACATATTGTTTTATTACAAGTCTGGTTCTGTCGGATATGCATGCTGATGTCCTCCAGGCTGACGGTAATGATGCAGGCAACTTGCTCCAAATGGCCCAGCAATGGGTGCATGGGAACAGGAGTGTGAGAGAAAAAGGGAGAGAAAGAAAGAATAAGGGAGAAGAGAGAATGAGACAAAAAAGATCATACCAATGTCTAGAACTTTGCAACTTTCATGTGAATTAAGTCTTCTAAAAAAGTTCTTTTAGTTTTTACTTTACTTCTATTATGGGGTCATGGAAGGGGATGTTAATCCAGGAATATGTTATCATTGAGCTACACACATCCCCAGCCCATTTTATTTTTTAATTTCATTTTTGTTTTTTGTATTCTTAGGGCAGGGTCTACAGGGTGTTCAGGGTCTCACTACTAGATCAGACTCCTAGTGATCCGCCTGGGGGGACAGGCGTGTGCTACCATGCCCAGTCTCAGTGGGGGGTGTGGGGGCAGGGCCAGCATGGCAGGCCTGAGGATGGAACCCCAGCCCCTGCACCTGCCTGCAGGTGCTTTAATCCACTGAACTATTTGGCCAGCCCTATGTTTTAATTTTGAAACAGGTCTCATTAAGTTGCCTGGAATTGGGCTGGCCTTGAACTTGAGATACTCCTGCCTCAGCTTCCCAAGCAGCTGGAATTACAGGTATGTGCCACTAAGCCTGGCCAGGGTTGTTAAGTTATTGAAAAAAAAAAAAAAAAAAAAGTACTATAGTTTTTTTCCACTAATAAAGAAATTAAGAACATGTTTTAATTCTTAAAAATGTTTAGAAAGACCTAAGTTCAAACAATAAAAAATAGAAACAAAATGGCAGTATTACAAATAGAGCAGGTGGGTGCTGTCAAGACAATGAGTGAGAGACAGACACAGAGGGAGAGACAGAAAGATGAACAGACAGATGGATAGATGGAGAGACGGACAGAGAGAAACAGAGAAGAAAGAATGCTGAAAACTTTTGTTACCCTCAGGAACCTACCCATCTCTCTCTTGGCCATGCCGCAAACATGCCAAGGACACAAATATGGAAAGAATGACTTGGCCACAACTGAAGGGAAGAAGACCCTGGCCTAACTAAGGTTAGTACAAACTGGGTAAATCACTTCCTCTCAGGTGGAAGCGTAGTATGTCTTGACTCCTGAAGGATCTGGAGATTCTGAGAGAACGCTTGTGGTAAACTGGACCAGGAGAGATCTCGGCCCACGCACTCAGCACCTTACCACCACTGGGGTGCTTCCAAGTTCAGAATCAACATCAACTTAAATCTTGTTTTTCTCAGTCAGCCTCCACATTCCTAGGTTCCTAAGAGGTTACAGCACAACCCAAGTGAGGAAACTGTGTGTTGTGTGTATAGCTATTCTCTAACCTGAATGGGCAATGACCTGGGTTTCTCCTGGCTCGTCCCAACCCTGGTCCTCAGGCCTGAAACAGACCACTGTGGCCTCACAGGCTCAGAAGGGAGCGTCCTGGTGGAGCAGCCTCCACTCCCTAGAGCCACCTCTGTGCCAGCAATGCACACGTGGACGGATTAGGCAGGGCTGCTCTGCCTACACACACACACTCTCACAATGTGTGCTTCTCATTCCAGAAATACTTCATTCCTGAACCAATTCTATGCCTCTCTTGGCATGAGACGGTACAGATGGCTCCACGCCAAAGGAAGTGTCTGCTTAGAGAGGTGGCCTTTCTTTAAATTTCGTTACCTCAGAAGTTCACCCATAGAACATTTAGAATAATTATGATGGAAGAAAGCAGGAAAGAGAAATGTTATAAAAATATTTGTTTTGTTTTTGTGGTGTTTTTTTTAAGCTACCTAAAAGAAATACTGAAAATACAAGATAAAGCATAACATTATCTTCCATGACAGAAATTATAGGGTCCAAGTTGGGACAGAGAAACAAAAATACTCCCTGTAACAGAAAAGGCTGAGGGGCGTGTGCCAGCTTCTGACGCAATCATTTCTTTAAGGTCACCCTACCGAAAACAAGGGGCAATGACTGGTTTCTGTTTTTGCTTTTTTACTGTTATAGCTGGGAATGATGCATTTGCTTTTTTATGGCTTCCTTTCTATATTAAAAATCAGTGTAAAGGGTGAAAGCCCATCTCAGTTGACTTACCTGTCCTTTTCCTTATTTTCAGTTACTTACTTGGGGCTCCCTCACAATATGCTGCACAAAATAAATAACTCTTCTCCTAAGCTTTAAGACATTGCTGATGGGATTACAAAGCACACTCCCAGCCACCATGACACATGTAATCGTATGTTCAGGAAAGTACCACCGAATTTCAAGCTGTACACACACACCACCGCCCATTTGGCTTCCATCAGTTCGGACCTAAAAGACACCTTCCTGGACACTCAGATCCAGGCAAAAGGTCACAGACTTACTTTCTTTCCACTTCAGGTGTTGACACGGCGCTAGAGAAGCCCAGCGACTCCTGCAAGAGAGCAGAGGGGCACGGTCAGGGCAGGCGGGGCAGCGGGCTTCATATGAGTTACACAAAGCATCTCTTAAGAGAAAAGGACAGAAGCAAAACCAGACGATGAAAGTCACTGTGCTTACTTCGATCTGGGACCGCAGCTGAAGTGACGTGGGGCTGGCATCAGGTTTCTCCTAAAACAGAACAGATGCTGGTTAATGAGACTCACAAACACAGCGCACACCCGAAAGACAAGCAGATGTGTGAGAAGGCCAGGGAGATCTGGGGAGCACTGGGCTACCTTGTGAGAGGGAGTGGGGGCAGAAATGGACTGATTTGGAAAACCTCAAGTACTTCTAAAAAGAAATAAGAGCTATCTATGACCTCTTGCTATTGAGCTGTTTCCCAAACTTCACTGCTAGATGCTGCTAACAACTTTATGGTAGAAAAGCACAACTTAACTGAAGAGTTAAGGGTGAAAAAATTTTTTGGATACACTTGGGACTATCACTAGGATACCAAATTTGCCACAGGTCTTTCAAGTTGGCCTTTTTAAAAAATAACAATGGAGCTGAGACCTGGTATTAAAGATCTAAATGTGTTCACAGTCTTTGGTAATGCAGGTCTTGTTAAAAGCGCCCTCCAGAAGCCAGGAAGTGAAGCTGATGCTCTCTATCTTGCAATACTCTTTTGGCACAAATGAACTGGCAAGTCTGAACATTTACCAAAAAAATAAAAACTTAAAAAAAAAAAAAAAACCAGCTCTCAGTACACAGGTGATCAATGAAATGCTCAATGTATGTCGCAAATGTACAGAAAATCGTAAGGGAGAGGCAAAGGAACCAAATTACCTACAGACAAAATCAGGTAGCAAAACACGAACAGTATTATAAACAGTATTATAAACAATGCTACATCTGTTTTTGAAATTAAATCAAAAGGTGAGAGATAAACTAGTTACCTGTAGCAAAAAAAAAAAGGTTGGAATGAGTTTTTGGTGGTAAAGCAACAAATTGTGCTATGAAAAGCTTTAGATATAATTATGGGGAAAGAGATGTGCTTGTACACCCGAGGACCATACTGCTATTTTTTGTACATGAAGAATAATTCTAAACTAACTTAGGTATAAATAAAGGTACTTATCAAAGTGTGGTGCACAGACATACACAAAAAAAGTTCTCTGCACTCTCAGTTCTAAGCAGGATGATGGGCTACTTCAGAGGAAACAGTAATTATTACTATGTAAGTTGGAAATACCAGGTTGCCTAGGATTATCCAGTAACCTTATTGTGCTATTCTTTCTTGTTTTTCTTTCTGCTGCTGGAATTGGAACCCAAAGCCTCACGCATGCCAGGCAAGTGTGCTACTCTAGCAGTGTATATCCTCAGCCCCCCTCTTCTGCTATTCTTAACAATGACTGTACTTCTCAGACCCGCACGTGTGCTCTAGGAAGTGTCTTATTGGTTTCCGCTTAACATTCAGGAAATGGACAGATCATCTCTAATGATGTACTCTGATGTGCATCTAAAAGCTCAGTTATTAAAATTGCCTATTTCACCTTTCACACAACCACACAGCACCGAAAACCTTTTGCTAAAGTATAAAAGTAGCAGCAAAATAAGCGCAACTCAAAGTAAAGTCACGATGCATTCAGGTGGTAGGAGCCTGTCCTGTCCAAATACAGAACATCATACAGAATGTGCTTCTGTACGCAGAGACCTGCTGCGGCACAGGGTTCACCTTGGTGGCAGCACATTTGAAACTGCTGAGGGGTTATGCTTCAGGTTACCTGGAGTCAGTGGTGGTTGTAGTGATGGTTTTTATGGTTGTTACTCATCAGTCTCTCACCACAAAAGAAACAAGGAATGTGCTAGAATTAGTACATTTAGAAGGGTACAGTCATGGATAAGCAACCCAAGAAGACTGGCCACTACCTCAGCCGCTGGTCCCAGGCCCTTGTTTGCTATGAAAACAAAACCAGTGATGGAGAGCCCTGCAGAACCTCCTCAATAACATCTCCCTCCTGCTACTGCTGCCCATGCTCAGAATGCTTATACTGCTGTACCAATCTTGATGTACCATTCTTACAAAACAGTACATGGAAAATGGTTTGGCTCCAACCCCAGAGCCAACAGATAGTACTTCAGACTTAGGTACAATTAACCAATATGCAATTCCTAGTGCTTACAGATCCTTCATGATACTTACTTTTAACTTTACAAAGAGAGGTCTATGAACTTAAGAGTAGAAGGTAAGCAGAAGTACACAATTCAAGGTTTTTGTCCTGAGTCTCTCTGTTCAGGAGCTGGTATAAAACCTCAGAATAACAATAGATCTCTTTTATTTCCCCTCACACTGTCTCTGAAAGTGTCCATTAAAATCAAGCTCTAACTCATGATTTTCTGTACCTGCCAACCAAGAGGACTGACTGAACTCGCCCTCTCCTCTACTCTTAAGTTCTCTTTTAGCTGTTTCTTACTCACTAGGTAATAGAGCTCAATAAGAAATTACCTTCTTTCATTCTAATTATGTACTGGTATTTTGGGCATAGATCTTATTTGCTAAATACATCATTTCTCATTCCATGTCATAAATATAACATTAATAGTATACTGGGCAAAATCTATCTATCTATCCTCGTATACAAAGCATTTTGAAGATGCAGAAGTGACATTTTAAGCATTTCATTTTAACATGATAACACATTATCTGTAACAAGTATCTGATTATATTTTAGCTACTTTTTTAGGGAATTGGTTGAGGTTAGTTTGATGAATAGTACATTAAAATTCATTTTGTTATAATGAAAGCCAGTAACATTTTCATGCAAAAATGTTTGTTTTATCGGGGTCAGTGTACTGACCTTCAAGCAGATCATGCACAGGGACATTTCTAATGTAACAAAGTCTTTAAAAGCACATCTTAATTTTATCACTGGAGGAATGAGTACACTCATCTTGTGGAGGTCTATTTTGGAGGAAGCATATTCTAAAGTAAAAATATTATACAAGTTAGGAGAAGCTGGTAGAATTACCCACTGAGTTGAGGACCTATACGAAGCTTTTGAGAAAACAGAATGAACTATTGGCAAAATTCAATTATTATGAGACTTATAGGTGACACAGGCTATCAATGACAAAAGTGCAGAACAATTACTATGATATATATACATATATATATTATAAAATATTTAAGGCATAAAAATTTAATAAAAACAAAGCAAATGTTTCTGAATGCATCAGAGAGCCCACGAAATGAATCTATGCAGAGCTGCAGCTGTCAGATGCATGGGTCAAACACCTTGTGTTACAGGGTATATAACACAGGCCTTAGAAGACTCAGAACAATTTTTTTTCTTTTGTTTTATCATTGAGAAAAAATACTTTTTTTCTTACAGATGGAGTCAAGACAGTGGGATGGAAGCTGCTAGGAGCAGCAGTAGCATGTACAACAACCCAGGCTCCAAGACATACCTTCTGTCGCTCAGACTCCAGAGCATGCTGCTCCCTTCTTTGCCCCCAGCCAATTAGTACAAAGAGGAGAAGGCAAAAGTGCAAAAGCTGGAAGTCCAGCAGGATGAGAAGGTCACACGCTGGGAGGAGTAGAGAAAGAATGAGATGCACCTGACTATCTGCCACCCCTCAGATAACAAGATGGCCCGCTACAGGCTTCCTGATTTGGACATGATCGTGCTGATGGCAATTGCACAACTTCACCAAAACATTCACTGAGTATGCATGTAACTTCCAAGCAAGGAAGAAAAGTGACTGCTGAGAAATAACATGCTTTTCTCCCCAAGATGCTGTGTGTTTCAGTTCCTACTGCCATTTAATAAACAACTCCAAACACAGTGGCCTAACTCAAGGAGCATTTCAGGACGCTACCAGAGTCTCTGGATAAGCACTCAGAAGGGCGACAACAGAATAGGCATGGCTGCACTGTGGCATGGGGTGGGGGTGGGGAGTGTGGACTGAGAAGCTAGGGGTGACCAGATGGGTGGGCACAGTCACCAACAAGCTCATGCGCTCCCCATCTACCTGGAGGTTCACCAGGCCTGACAGGAGGGTTCTAATAGGTGTGATCAGCTGTGGTACTCCATTTGGCATGAGAAGGGTGGCTTGGGCTCACTCACAGTGAGATGGGGGCTTGTAGGAGCAAGTCTAGGAAGGACACATGTGTCTTTCTAACATAACCTATATAGCAGCATGACTCCTGTCAGTCAGTCACAAGCCCTCCCGAGTGTGGTGGGGCCAAGGCCTCTACTACTCCGTGGGAGGAGTGTCAGAGTCCCACTGAGAACAGCCCTGAACACTGCGGACATCTTTGGAAATTCATCTGCTTCAGCAAGACACCTGGGTGAACACGTTCCTCAGCTTTGTGGGGTGGAGGAAGGTGAAATAATTCATTCACAGCAATGTTTCTCTTATTCTGTGTGCATGACTTTTTAAGAATCTACTCAAATAAATCATTGACACTGTATTTCTTCCTGAACCCACCACTCATCCTACACTATAGCTATTATTTCTCTCTTGTTTAATTCATATAGAAAATCCAAAATACACAAAAGTAAAGAGAATGATATAATGAATCCCCAAATTCCTATCGCCTGGCTCTTGCTACTACCACCTCATGGTTTTGTCCCACCTATATTTCTGTCAGTGCTTGGTGAGAATCTTGGACACTGTATCTTAAAATACTGCAATTTTTAATGTCAAAAATTAGACTATCGAGTTTTCTTAACTCTTAACAGCTGTTCTATCTCGAGCAAATGTCTCAATCACAAAGAGAAATCATATTCAAGAAACTTAGACCCTCTTTAATTTGCAGCAGAACATGAAGACATTCCAAAGTTGAATAAAACCAGACAACTCACTGGAAAATACTCCAGTTCCCCAAGTGTCCACTTAAACCCAGGGGATGAGTGAAGTAATGTGCTCACTGACTCTGCCCTTCACAGAGCTGTCTGAGCAAATGGGACGAGTAACTCCTTTCAGATCATGCCCAATATGAGGTTCCAGATCTGCGTGAGAGGCCCACAGAACTCTGAACCTGATGACTTATGCTAGGTTATCTTAATGTATTTGAAAATTTTATTTATTTTTTATTTGAAAATTTTAAATGGAAATTTTTTGTTAAAGTACATGCACGAAATTTGACCTATGGAGTAAGTTGCATATGTTATCTTGGTTAAGAATAATCAGTATTAGGCCAGCCATACAGCGCAGCAGACTAAAGTACCTGCTTAGGCAAGCACGAGGGGAGCAGGGTTCCATCCCCATGAGATGCTGAGACAGGGAATATGAGTGGGCATGGTGTTGCGCACCTGTAATCCCAGCATTTGGGAAGCTGAAAACAGGATCACTACGATCTTATCTGTGTAGTGAGACCCTGTACTAAATAAATTTAAGTGGCCACTCAGTAGAATAGCACTTTCCTGGCAAGTGCAAGGGCCTGAGTTCAATCCCTGGTTCCACAAATAAATAAATAAATTTTTCAAAAAAGAATAATTAATAGCATTACCCTTATATAAATTCTTAAGGAAACTTTCCTGACTGACTGAAGTAGAACAGTGAAGAAAAGTGACCCAAATCTAAATATATCACAACGTGTCTCTTACACACACATTGACACATGTTCACAGGAAACAGTCCAAAGATTAACAGCACTTCCGTGTACTCTGGTTTTCTACATTTTTCACACTTATGTAATTTTACGTTACTTTTTGCTAAAGATAAATTATGGATTTAAACACATAATCTTCAGGTCTTATACAAATTTTTAAATGGTCTACATGTACATGTTTATATCAATGGTTATTCCTACAAGCATATATTACTTTTATATTTCTAAAAGCATAATAAAACTCCACACAAACTAAATTAGGTAACAAGTTATAATCATAACAGTCAAATTTATAAAGCTACCTAAGAGACATCAAAACTTGACTTCTCTAATTAGGTCATACCCCATATTAAAACACTTTCTTGAGCTATTAAAATTCGTAAGTATCACAGAAAATATGCATGTATTCTTCAATTAACACAAAATCCATGCTCAACCAACTCATACTCATAATTGGACTAAAAGAAGCTAAAATAGCACTGTGCAGCATTTTTGAAAAAAATGAAATAGGGGCAAGAGTTGTGGTCCACACCTGCCCAGCTCGTGTGAGGTCCTGGGGTCTGATCCACAGCACAGCAAATATCTCACAACTTCACATGGCAAAGAAACTCGAGCAAGACCATTTGTAGAAATGCTTATCTAAACCTCTATTATACATAATATTTAAGTAAAGGCACACACAAAATCCCAAGATAAAACCAGTGATTTGCCAAACCCAAAACAGTAGATGCTGGTGTACTTCCACCTGTTTGTACAAACATACACACTCATTCTCTCTCTCATAAATAGTTGAACTAAAAGGGCTGAAGCCTGACAAAACTAAGGCTCTGTCTCAACCGCCCACATTTTGCTCTGAAGTGCTTTCACCCATTGTGCAATGGACCAGAGCTAAAAGTGGGAAGAGACGTCCCAGAAAACTGCGACCGAATCCTCGCCCCCACTCCAGCTTTGTTCCCATCTTTTTATGGAAATCCACTATCTCCCTTGCTGCTGCCAGGAGCCTAGGCCAAATGGACTTTGCAGCTGGAAAATCAGGAGGGACAAACCTCTGCAGACCCCAAAAGCAGCAAGGAGGAAGAACGGCACACACCCACCAGCTCAGCATAGGGCCAAGTGGGAACTGCCAGACAGGACTGCTCCTTAGCACCACGCAGGGACCAGGTGAAATGCCACAATGGCTGTTGGGTTAACAGAGGAGTCCTTTGGGCGTGGTGGTGTGCATTGTGATCCCAGCTCTTGGGAGGCTATAAACAGCCAGACCCTTCCCAAAAAAACAAACGAACAAAAAAGAGCCCAGGTGTACACAATTGAGGGAAGAAATAGATTTAAAAACTACTCTAAAAGAAGACTGTAAGGTTGTAGCTTCTTTTAGACAGCAGTGTATACTGTTTTTTCTCTCAACTGAGATCCTTACCAAATAAAACCTAGATGAAAGAAACAGCCAAACTGAACTTAAAGAAGAACAAGTCTAGTGTTGACTTTTGATTTCCATGTTATTACAAATGAGTGCACAATATAAAATTCAGTAAGTTATCTCTTAACTTTTAAAGCAAGCCTTTTTCTCATTTTAAACATAAAATATAATCCCCATCTTTTATATTCCATGAAAATAAAAAAAAGACCCTACTAGAAGCCCTGGTGGGGCAGGCCTGGCCTCGGGGTCTGGCTGGCCTCAGTGGACCCTCTAGATAAGCCGCCATCAACTCCTTAGCCATGGCATAGGTGTGGTACATGGTGAGCCGGGATGGACCTGGAATCGCACACATCTAAAATCCAAATTTGCATCTTTGCCTTCGAACCAGCTCCCCTCCCATCTCATTTGTTTATAGTAGGGGACCCAGGAAGCACCTGGTCCTTTGGCCAGGATCTAACATTTAATACCATCCTGGAGTCTCCTCTTTCTCCAGAACATCAACTACCAGGACCTCTTGACTCTTTCTCCATGGTGGTCCTTGTGTCTGCCCACCCCAGTGCAGAGGGTCTTCTGCCTCATGGGTACATGGACCACCCCTGTAGGGTGGAATAAAAGGTGCTGTCTGGGATCTGGCAGGGTGTTAGTTTGTGTCCAGATGTGTCCCACAGAGCCTCACGGCCTCCTGCAGCCACAGGGAAGGCTTTTAGGGTTTCTGATGGATTCCTGGTCCAATGCTGGATTATAGGTGTGAGTGCTACACCCACCCCAGCAGGTAGCCCACGCACAACAGGAGGGAGGGGAAGAGGCTCGCTCCCTGCTGCTCTGCCTTTTTTGCTCTTGTTGCTTTTGCTGTCTTCTGCCACTGCGAGCTATTGCACTCTGCCATGTGCCGCTCTGCCCTGGAGCCAGCATTTCCTTCCTTAATGCTGTACATTAGGTATTTTATCTCAGCAACAAGACAGAGGGCTAGTCCAATTCTCTTGCACACAATAGTGAGAAATTTAGATCTTCCTTCTATTTTGTTTGGTTTAAATTTTCCAGTGGAAATAAAAAACAATTGAACTCTTTGATTACCTTTAGGATTTTAATTGTAAAAAGCCTGTGATAAATAAAGCACCACTGAATCAGGACTGCTCAAAAGACCTTGTATAGAATTCAAGGTATTTAGGGGTCTGGGGAGATAGCTCAGTGGAATGAGTGCTTGCCTGGCAAGCACTGCCAGGTCCTGAGTTCGATCCCTGGAACCACTGGAAAAAAAAATTCAAGGTGTTCAAAGGTCCTCTGCTTTGGCATCTGGTTGCTCTGGAGCTTCACGCCAGACCTGTCTGCATATTCATTTCCATTTGAGATACACACTGCTCTCTGCTTCTTCTCTGTCCCAACATCTCTCAGGAAACCCAATCCCAAAAGGACAAAGCCCCCATTACTGAAGAGAGGGCCCTTCTCCCACGACCCACTTCTGAAACCCTCATCTTCATGAATATGTACCGTGTACACTGCCTCAAGCACACACAGAACCTGCTGTCTGGACACTGCTCACACTACCTGACACCCTCTTCTTCCTCTCCATCTGTCTAATCCCTACTATGGCTCAAAACCTACCTCCTGTCAAGCCTTCCCTGCTCACCTTGGCCTTAATGAAATGCCTAAGGAAGTCAAGGCAATGTTGTACACTGGGTCAGGGTATCTATGGGACTAACTGTTCCATTTACTTATTAGTATCTTATTTCCCATGCCCCGATGGGCTCACTGTCCCTTTACAATCCACTGAAACCTGTTCAGGAAGCCCTAAGTCTCCACTCCAGTGCTAATGGTGCTAAAGCGGCTAGCAGTGAAGAAGACGTGTGTCCCTTCACACAAGGGCCTTCTTTCCTCAGCTGGCCTGGGCACTCTGCCCAGGACAAGGGCCAACATACCTCTATTGCTTTCATATGTTTAAATCTGACCACTTCACCAGTAGGTCTGACTCTTCTATCAATCTGTACTTGCCATTTCACTGTCCCTCATTTGGCTTGACTGTGAAAGATTTGTTTTTAAACTGCACAGCGTCTTTTTTTTTTTTTTTTTGCAGAACTGGGGATTGAACTCAGACTCTTACACTTGCCAGGGAAATGCTTATTCAACTGAGCCAACTCCCCACCCCCCTCATTTGGCTTGAAATTTACTTTTGGCTTACAGATTTACACTGGTGGTAAGTAAAAATCATTGTTCAGCAGATGATTCTTGAAAGATCTCAATTTAAAACTTTAAGAACTTAAAACGTTGTAATGTTTAATTGCATTTAGGTGATGCAGGCAGTGAGCTACGCGTTTCTGTACACCTCTCTCCTTTCCCATCTTTTCATGCCTCAGTTCGCTCTTCACTGTCTGCAGGTGAAAGAAGAAGCATGACTCGGCTTTGTAATATCCACACATCCGTGTCCAGTTATCTAGCTTTTGGGGACACCACCAGATTAATAAGGAAATAATTCAAGGAGGGGAAAAACTTGCTTCATAGCAGAACTGTGTCACGCTAACTGCAGCCTTAGTTATGGTGAGGAAGTTCAGGCTGCAGAGGGCACAGGGCTCGCAGCCAGAGGCTCCCGGCCTCCTCCTTGAAGGCTCTGTGGAGAGCACCTGCGCACACTGGGGAAACAGGACCATCGGAAATTTTAAAAAGTATTCATTTTTTTTTAAATTTTTGTTTTATTGAAGTACAAATATCAATGAGACAGTTTTAAGATACCTTGACTAGATGGATTTGATAAATTAATACATTGCAAACTGTTTTCATAATGTTTTATTATCATAGAAGGTACATACATGATATTATACTTACAGACATTATTATACCATATGTCTTTTATCAGTAAATTAAGAGAGTGTAGCTGTTTGCATATCTTATTTTTTATACCTGAATTATATCAAAGATTCAATAATTAATACTTTCTACCTTGTTAAGTATTCAATTTTTGAATAATACCTTATCATTAGTAAGAAAATAAAAGTGGAGTATTATGAAAAATGTTAAAAACTGAATTGGTAGGAAACTTTCAAATAAGTTTTTTTCTGTATTTTTAATCAAAAACCTTGAACTTGCTACTCCAGAGGCTGAAACAGGAGAATCACAGATTGGACATCAACCTGGGAAACTTAATGAGACACTTTGAAATTTAAAAAACAAAATAAAAAGGTCTGGGGACATACTATAGCTCAGTGTTCCAGGACAGAGCAGACAAAGGGAAATGTAAAAAGAGTTTACTTCCTGGAAAATAATTTACTTTGAAAAAAGCAGGGGTGACATGCTTGAAGGGCCTACCACCACCCAGGGCAAGACTAAATGGCGCCCCTTGCCATCCATGCTTGCTGGTCCTTTCCAACACACAGTGGCACACACCTGAATGATGAAGGCTACTTTAACAACCATGTCAAATCACCATTTTTTTGTCTGAAGGAACTTGTGGTACTCTATTCCATTAATATCACAGTGAAATGTCTTATGAAAACACAACATACCAAATCCAGCTGAAAATCTGCAGGCGGGGAGGCACTGAGCAAGTTCTAATGGGCAACCTTGTGCATCCCACACTCAGCCTGAGGCTGGCCTGATACGCTGGCCCAGAGCGGCCCTGCTCCATGCCACACAGACCACTGTGCCTCGTGCTGCCTGGGCCTCTTCACTGTGGTGTCCAGCAGCAGCATGTGCCACAGTTGGGTGCTGCAGTGCCTGTCACCCACCACGGGAAAACACACACACATACACACACCCAGGATCAAGCTTCAAGAAGTCCCCTAACAAAGGTTCCCAAACTTAATGCCCAAGGGTCCCCTGCAAAGCTTGTTAATCAGAGCTCTAGCTCTTACCTCCAGAGATTAAGCTTCAGTATGGGGTGGGCCCTGCAAATGCCATTTCTCTCAGGTTTTCAGGTACAGCTGAAGCTGCAGACTTGGGGAACAAGTCTGGTTAATTGCTGCCCAAGCAAGGAAGCAGAGCTGCTTGTGGCCTGAGATTCTGTAGTCTGCAGGCTACAAGGTTTCATTTGTTTGAGGCCACACCTGAATTCTGGACTTATCTTTGGTGTTCAGACTAATGATTTTAAGGTTAAAGGAAAAAAGGAATTCAGTGTCATTTTTTAAAGGGCAAACAGAGCCATGTGTCTGAAAGGAGAGTGTGTTAGTGACAGCTCTGGAAACCATGCCAGTAGAGGGTCAATTACACTTTACCATAAAAGCATCTGCTGCCTGGGCAGATTTCTTCCAGAAATGGCAGACCTCTCACTGAGTACAGTGGCCACTTGGCTGGCATATAGTCCCTGGCTGGGGATGTGGCTCAGCAGCATATGCACCTGCTGGCAAGTGCAAGGCCCAGTGTTTGATCCCAGGTACCGTGAAAGGACAGGACAGGACCAGAACAAAAAGGAATGGAGAATGGAGAGAGAAACAAGTAAGATTTTATTCCATAATTGCACTTTGCAGTACATTTGTACAGCAAAATGAGCTAACCCAAGGACTCAGACATTCGAGAAGAGATGAACTTCAGAACTTTGTGATTGTTTATAACTGACCACACATTTGTGCCTTAAAATTCATTGACTATACCAAAAAGTGCTTCCCAAGCATCAGCTCCACACTTATGTTACAAGTGAGTACTGGGGGCATAAAGCACAGTCCCTACCCTTCAAGTGCTCATGGTCAGCTACGAGGACAGATAACTGAGAATATAACAAACCAGGAGCTTCCATGTAATCTTGCAAATATTCTTGAGTTCTATACTTTCTGGGTGTGCTGGCACAGACCTATAATCTCAGCACTCAGGAAGCTGAGGTAGGAGTTCAAGGCCATCCTGCGCTATATAGTGAGATCCTGTCTCAAAGAAAAAGGACTGTAGCCATTCTTAATAAAGTCTGGAATCGCCGGGCGTGGTGGCGCATGCCTGTAATCCTAGCACTCGGGAGGCTGAGGCAGGAGGATTGTTGAGCTCGAGACCAACCTGAGCTACAAAGTGAGCTTAAGGCCAGCCTGAACTGCGTAGTGAGACCCTGTCTCAAACAGACAAAAAAAAAAATAAAAAATAAAAAAAATAAAGTCTGGAATCGATAGCAATCCAACACATTCAACAATCCTTAGACACAAACTTAATTTTAAAATAAGTAGGGGTTGAGGATGTATCTCAGTGGTAAAGCACTGCACCCATGTCCTGGGTTCAGATGTCAACATCATAAATAATATCAATAGGACCAGCCAAATAGCTCAGCAGACTAAAGCGCCTGCTTAGTTAGGCACAGGAACCAGGGTTCAATCCCTGGCATGCCATGCCAGCCTTGTCCCAGGGAGCACTGAGACAGTGATTGAGATCACATGGTGGCACGCACCTGCAGTCCCAGTACTTGGGAAGCTAAAAGCAAGAGGATCACTACGAGTCCAATCTGTGTAGTAAGACCTGTAGACCCTGTACTAAACACATTTAAAAAAAGAAAAGATTAAAATAATAACAACAATGATAATAATGATGGAGCAGTACACACATTCCATTTTATGAATGCAGCCAGGTCTAGAAACAAAAGCCAATTAAGATCCTTTAAAAATAAATCAAATGACCTTCTGAGTTGTGTTCTTTAATATACAACATTATAAATCTGATGGGTAAATGTTATGCTGTTTTTAGGAAAAAAGAGATTACAATAAAAATTAAGAGTCTCAGAAGGTTGAAACAAATGCCAAACTTTAGCCCAGGGCAAACTTTTTATTATGAATGCTTGCAAGATCATGTTTATAATGGAAACACAAGCAGACAAGGCTGAAGTGTAATATACATAAATGATATGTTTCTGTTCCTGTATAGTGATTTTCCTCCCTTCTGAGCATTAATCTTTGAATGACTTAGTCTATAAATTATTGAACTTAGTTCAAAAGCAAATGAAATTTAAAATACCCATTTATTGAATGGCAAAAATGTCACGTTGAAATTACTGAGATTTATCTGTTTCTTTAACAATTCCTGTAGCAAACTCACTTCATTGCTCAAAATTATTACCTGGTTGCATCGTTTACTCTGGGTTAAGCATAAATCTATCCTCACTGCTCCAACAGCAGCCATTTGTCAAGATCTCATTCACTCATTCACTCACAACCACAACTTTTTCCTTCCACAGCTCTAAACTGGCACAGTGGCACACAGAGGCAGCACTCAGTTATTTGAAAATCTATCAAATTCATGGGTGCCGCTGATTGCTTCCATGGGGCAGGAGCAAAGAGGGGCGAGACGTGGCCAGGACCGGGCCCACCCACCCACTCGTGCTTGTACCCTCCAGTGCTGCAGCACCACCAGGCTGCTCTGCCTGTAGTGTGGATGCTCTTCTAGAGTCTCAATGCCCAGGGGCCGGGGAGATGGCTCAGTGAAGTGCTTCCCTGGCAAGCGCAAGGGCCTAAGTGCAATCCCCGGTTCCACAAAAAATAAATAAATAAAATAAAATAAAAATTATTTTAAAAAACTCTCAGTGCCTGAGGGGACAGCATTCACAACAGGTCAGTCACTGCTGCTGTAGTTAAAAAGATTCTGCTTTGAAATCCAACAGCTCTCCGTGCCAGGAGGGGTTGAGGGGAGCCCAGCACTTTTCAGCATATCTGAGACCCTCTGTGCTGTCCCTAGCACACACTTGTGCTTATTATGTATGCAAACGCATGCACCCCCAAAGGACTCCTCATTTCCTTCCTCCTTACAATTTACTTACTAGAAAAGAATTTTTTAAAAATTTCAGGCTAGTGTGTACTGCAATAGTACAGGGCTTGCTTGACTAGCATGCATACGGCCCTGAATTTCAACCCTATCCACAGCACCCAAAAGAAAAAAGAAAAAAACCTTCAGTGACAGTTTATTACAAACATAATAATGGGCTCAATACAGAGATGAATTTTTTTTTTTTTGGAGGGAGTACTGGGGATCAAACTTGGGACCTTGCACTTGCCAGGCAGGGATTTATGCTACTGAGCTATCTCCCCAGCCCTAGAGATGATGGATAAATGAAAATATTATTTTAGATAGAAAAAGGTATGAAAATATGGATGCTCACACAATATTCAAAGAAATATAATTTTAATACTACTTTTCACCAAAGTAGTAGAAAGTAAACTTTTGTTTTAATTTAGTTTTTTTCCTGAGAGGTGTGAAATAAAAAAAAAAAAAAACAGGTCAGCTGTCCCAGTGCAACAGTTGCTTGTGGTAACTTAATAGTGTTTCAGGACTCTAGCTTTTAACTTGCTAAACTCAGGTCTAACAATTAGCCCAAAGGAGACCTCATACACTAGTAAAATCAAGATGTACATTGTGTTCATAGTCATCTATATTTATAATAAAAGATTGGAAATTGTTTAAATAGCTCATGTGGGACTTTTATGTTGCATATTCTTAAGATGAAAATAGCAATACTGGGGCAAAGGAGCTAGCTTGGCATTCTAAGTGCCTACCTGGCAAGCACAAGGACCCAAGTTCAATCCCCAGTACCACAGGCCATGCTGACCCCGAACACCATGCTGCCACCGAAACTGAGTGTGGTGGCACATACTTGTGATCCCAGCTCTGGGGAGTCTGAGACTGGAGGATTATGAGTTCAAGCTGCATAACAACACCCTGTACCAAATAAATAAAATATTTTCTTTTTTAAATTTTTTAAATTCCTTATGTGAGGTTATGGAAAGGAGAAGCACAGCATATTTGCACAGTTTGATCCTGGGGGATATTTTGGCATAGGATATACATATACAAACAGAGTTTACAAGGAAAAAAGGAAGGGCCAGCCAAATAGCTCAACAGATTAAAGCGCTTGCAAGCAGGCCAAGGGGCCAAGGATTACATCCCCAGGCCTGCTGTGCTGGTCCCACCCCCAGGAGCACTGAGAATGTAAATGACACTGGACATGGTGGCACAAGCCTGCAACCCAAGCTCTTGGGAGGCTGTAAACAGGTGGATCACTATGAATCCAATCTAGTAGTAAGACCCTGAACACCCTATAGACCCTTTCCTAAAATACATACATGCATGCATACATACATACATAAATGAGTTTAAAAACCAGGACATGAAATGTTGTGTATTTTTTTCACTAACATCCCAAGAACTCTCAGGAGCATGCCTGGGCTTGGTACTGGGAACTTAATATTTGCTGAATAAATATACTTGTCAGAGAAAAGCCTGTGGTTATATCTGAGTTTGAAATACAAATGAGAACTTAAACACAACTGGACTTTCTTCTTTCTCTTTCCTTTTTAAAAAAAAATTTCCTTATTTATTTGGTACAGCATCTCACTATGCAGCTCAGACCAGCTGTGATCCCTTTTGCCTCAGCCTCCCCAGCACTGGGATTACAGGTATGCGCCACCACAATCAGTTTCAGGGGTGGGTACAACATGTGGCACAGGGATCGAACCCAAGACCTTGAGCTTTCCAGCAAGGCACTTAAGACCACCAACCTATCTCTCTACTTTTAAAATCAAAATAAAGCAACAATGTTTCTACATAAACCATACCTTACTCCTTTGAAAAATTCAGAGTCAGATCTGATTCAAGTTTACGTACAACACGTGCACACTGCTAAGGTTCCACAGTATAACTGAGACACGGTATCCACGACACAGAACACCTATGCTAAATTCTAAAATTACATTGGTCATTTGATAATTCATTTCTTTTCTACGCAGAGACCTTTGTTGAGTATGTAATTTAAAGACATATTTTTTAAAACACACATCATAAGACCTTATTTTAACTGCCTTACATTATTAAAGGTTCTAAAACATAAGAATTTTCTTCCCAGAAATTTCACTTTACTTTCTCTTTTTCCCTACCTTATCATTTTTTTCTTTTGTATAGCATGGAAAGGAAGAATTAAAGTTTATTCTTATAATCCCCAACTGAGTTTATGTATCACTAGAGCGGTAACTTGAAATGCATACCATATGCACAGCCATTTTGCATGTCCAAATCAGTAGGCCGGTTTTCCCCTAGCAGATAACATTTTTCCTCTGGAAAAGCAAACAAACAAAAGCCTCAGAAGAAGACAAACAGGAAACATATTCTGGGTTGACAGCTAAGGGCAGAACACAGATACATGATCCTGCCCCAGCATCTGGGGCCATTCACATAAAAGCAGCGAGGCCAGAAACAATGACTAATACACCTGAGAAGCAGGGTAGCAGTGCAGAGTGTGTCCCTGCATACTACACATCCATCTGCAAATGCAGAAGTGAACCTAGAAGTATGATTATTAGAGAAGCAAGACAGTGATGACTTATGCAATGCAAACTGGTCCAGGTTTTTGTTGTTTGGCTTTGTTTTTTTAAAGATCAAAACTTTGCAGTCTCTCACATTCCCCTATCAAGCCCTAAAACAGTATGTGCACATTCTAAGTACTGAAACTTGAATTTTTCATGGTCTATATATAAACTTCAACAAAAAGACAGTGCTTGCCTCTACTATAGAACTTCAAGTTAGAATCAGATGTTAGCATTCAGGTGTGAAGTTTATGCCTTATACACATAAGGTCAAAGTAGCTATTAAGACTGAACAATCTCCATTTTCAGGGGATAAGTACTCAACACAGCTAAGGAAAATGCTTAGAATTTCTAAGGAGAAAAATGGCCATTGGAAATAGAGAGGATTCTTTAGTTTTTTCACCATAAATTATTCAGAGAACAATAAGTAAACTCCTCAAATTTTACCCAAAATGTTACAAAACTGGAGTGTAAAATTCATCCTATTAGATGGAAATGAAATCAAATCAAGGAAAGATTAGCATTTGAGAACAAGATTTGGGGTCTAGAGATAAAAATTTTAAGAAAAGTAGAAAACACTATTTCCCTGCGGGCTTGCCGGGGACAGGCTGAGGGCTCCTGCCCCTGGGTAGGATCGCACTCTTTTGTCTACAGAGACCTCACTGTCATTCTGCTCAGTTGCTTACCACGGAGTATCTCAACACCTAGGCTAATACCTGGTACAACTCCTTATCTATGAAATACTTGTTAAGTGAGTGAATGAATGAATGAAACCGAGCCTAGGAAACTGGAAAGAGATTTGTGCAACAAAAGCTTGCTGCTTCACAATAGTAGAAAATCCATAAACATGTACAAATTAAATTTAAATTTTATGATGTTTCCATCCCTAGGTATTAACATAGTGTAATGTGGTTCACAAAGCAGGAGGACGATGGTGCGCTGAAACAGTAAGACCATGAAAGAAACATGCTCAGGAAGGCCCAGAAGTCACATAAGGCTCCCTATATATCCTACCACATGTGTGAAGGGCTTTGTTAGGGATCAGAGACAGCCATTTGTCCTAGCTTATTTTGAGTAGACCACCAGGGAAACACAAATGGAGTGCTTTACGAACAGAAGCAAAGCCCTATTGTTTTGAAAAAAATCATCTTTTAAACAATTAGGGTCAAATGGTACACATTTTAAAAACTGAGCTAATGACCCACACAAAACTGTTATCATCTAAGTGCAGCAAGTGCAGCAACAGACTCCACTGGAGTTACACCCTCAACGTGCCTCCCAAACCCACATCCACATCTAACATGCCCACCACGGCGCCTGCAGGTCCCAGCTTATGTCCCCCTTCCCTTAGCTGCCGGTCTCTGCACTCCACCCACAAACTGAGTCCATGTCCCCGATGAACGAATGCACTTGTACTCGGCTCCTGTGTTCCAAATTGGTCCCCAGAGCAATAGTACTGGGAGGTAGACTTAGCAGGAGATCTTGAGTTGATGGGGGGTGGGGGTCCTCAAAGTGACTATGGGACCCTGTTGCCTTCCTCTTCTCTGGCAATTTACTCTGCCACAGACTCATGCCATAATATAATGGCTCAGTGGAAGCTCAACACAGTGATGCTATGGGACCATGGGCTGGAGCCTCTGAGGCTGTGACCCCCAGATGAACCTTCTCTCTGTAATTACTGCAGGTATTTCATTATAGTAACAGGAACCTGACTAATACAATTATTATCACCTTAGGCTCTGGATGGATGGATGGATGGATGGATGGATGGATGGATGGATGGATGGAAAGAGATGTTTATTCAAAAATCTTATAGGAATTCTCACTACTTCCATTTTTACCAATGACAAGACTGAAAACATGAAGACAGCAACCTTGTCTAAGACTACCTGCTAGAAGACTACTGAGTATATCTGATGAGATTCCAGGGCATACCCTTAATTGATGTGTTAGCATCTCTTGCAGTCCATATTCTAATGCTAATAATGGAATATTCTAATTCCCATAGCTTGCTCAGTCTTTCCTCTGCTGTTCCACCCTGGCTCTTACCAAGTGTTCTATCTACTGCTTTGTCTTATTTTCTTCCTTCTTAGGCCCTGTTCTGCTGGCTGCACTGTAGTCCTCACCTTCTCCTGGCATAGTTCTGATTCATCCATACTGAACCTGGTGCCCGAGTCTCTCCAACCCACTACCAGAACTAATGATGAAAGATTAAAGGGAACTCATCCTCAAGCAGGATCCTAGACTGAGGATGCCATCACCTGCTGCTAGCCTGGACTTGAACTTCACGTTTGAGACCTGAATCTCTCCAATAAATCTCTACCATGTGGCCTCCCCCAAGTGGGCTTGTCTCTCTTCTCTTTCTGTCAAGAACTGGTGATGGGAATGCATTTGAGGCTCAATGATGAAGCATTTTCCTATCAAGCATGAGGCCCTGGGTCTGACTCCTAGCACTGTAAAAAAAGAGTAAGCCTTCAATCTCAGCACTCAGGAGACTGAGGCAGGGGAATCAACACAAATGGGAGGCCAGCCTGGGCCACAAGGCAAAGTCAACACCAGCATGAACTACACAGTGAGACTCACAAAAAAAAAAAAAAAAAAAAAAATCAGTCAATAACTGGTTTTGATACACAAAAACTCAGAGTTACTAAGGATGGTACTAAGTCTCCATTGGGTCCAGTGAGGAGCTCAGCTTATCTGTTGCAGTAGTAATCCCGGGGAAGGTGCCTTCATTCTAAAAGCAGCAAAGCAATCAAGACACATAAGAGCTCTGAAATGGTGGCTCTCTCTTCCTGTGAGCCATGGAGAGGCCTGCCACCTGTCAGCCAGTATGTATGGTTAATTAGGTGACATTTGTGAAGGGTTTTGTGACATGTAGCACACATGTCGTCCGGGATCTCACACATGGCACTCTGCACTACACAATCCAGGAGCTATTTTTAAAATCTATCAACCAGTTGATCAAAACGTATGTGTTCCTTTTGCAGAACTGTAAACTCATTCCTCTTTCACTGAGAATACCTCAAGAACACACAAGTGGTAGGGATTACTGACTAGGGTACAAATGACATTGAAAACAAAACTTTCCCAAACTCGTTATTTATAATCAATGTTCAGGAAAACTGCAAGAACTTGCTTTTCTTCATCTATTCTTTCGAAAAAATGCAATTCAAGAGAAAAGGAGAGAACAACTGTGACTTCCAGGTATGCAGTGAGTCAGGTCCTGAATGGCCATCCAGGCATGCGGCTTCCCAAGTGCCTCATAACCTGTAAGGACAAAAGACAGCTTCACGGAAGCGCTGGCTAGACTTGCTGGGGCAGTTAAGCCAAGCGCTTTGCTTGTGTAGGCTTAACTGTGGGATCAACTTTACCTTCCCAAACTATAATTACACAAAGCTTTTCTGGCTTCAGGAAAAATAAAAGGTCTATGCTTAATTAATGAGGGCAGGTCCCTAATTCCCTCTTGAAAGGAGCTTCCTTTTGCAAAGGGAATCCTATGAATGAGTGGGGAGGTTTAATGAATTGCCTTTGGCTAAGAGGTTTGAGGGTAACTCCCCAAAATAGTTTTCACCATGGCAGGCTCCAGAGGCTGCCCCACTCCAACACACCACCAAGAGGGCTCAGTGGCAGATGCCGCACTACAAATTCTCAAAGGGAGACCACCCTTTCTTTAGTTCCTGAAGCCTGCAGGGGAAAGTGCTCAGATATTCTGAAACTTCTCTATCTATGCTCTCAGACAACACTGCTGATTATACCAAGTACTTTAGTCAAGCCTGAATAACAATCAGTCTTCTTTGACCTCAATTGTCCTCATTTATTTTAATGAAAACAGTCCTGACCTCCATTTCCCATAAAATTCACACTTTTGTTCAAGTTTTGCTCATCCATCTTGTCTTCCACCCCAGACGCATGACATAATGTGGGCACCCTTTGGAGAAAGCCTGTGTCAAGAAAATGTGAGAAATGTAAGGTTCTTTCCTCTTCATTCCCTTTTCATGGGGAGAGTGAAAGAAGCTAAAAATACACAGAAATCAGTGCCCTGTAAGCAGGCACAGGCCCCTAGGCTTACAAATCAACTCTCGCTAATAACACCAAGATTGTCCAGCTGGCTTGCACATACCAAGGAGAAGCACTAATTAATTTCCTTTCTCAAATTCTAAATTAATTTGCCATTTTAAAAATAATAAAGTATTATCCTCAAACTGACTGTGGTAGCATGTGCCTACAGTCCCAGCTACTCAAAGTCAAAGATAGGAACTGGGGTAGCCAGGAGTTTGAAGTCAACCTGGACATCACAGGCAAGACCTCTATGCCACCACTGCTCTCAAAAAACCTTTCCTTTCCTCCTGAGCAGTCCCTAATGTTGGCTCTCACTGCTTATCATAGGCAGGAATTCTGCTTGGAAATTTACAAGTATTCCCTCCTGAGAAATGTGCTGGTTCTTCTTAGATGAGGTGGAATGGTAGCCCCTGTGTACACATTCCACTCCCTCACCACTGCAGCCCAGGACCTCGAGCAACACAAGCAGCACCTGCTCCTGGAACAGGTATTCAATGAATGTGTTGGGTGAAATTCAAAATTTATCCCCCAAAGACCTTACTGTAGCATTTGAGGATGGGTATTTTGTTTTATTTTTACAGAAAAGGAAATTGAGTCTGAGATTGACTAACCTCTGGACAAGTTCTGGGATAGAAATAGCAAAGCCAAGACTCCCGCTGCACAGCCTGCCTCCCGAGCTCAAAGCAGGCCACCCTGCTCTACATGAGGAGGAGCCCATCTCGTGCAGTCCCCTCAGAAGCCTTCCACACTCAAGAGAATATCCCCCTGAATACACACTGGACCTCTCTAGAAAGGTCATCCCAGCACATGCTTTCCCTGATTTGAGCAGGCCTGGGGAATCTCCCACCTACTGATTTTGTATTTCTTCTGTTTCTTTACATAACTTTTGAGTATTGTACATACCAAAGTACAGAAACTGAAAACTGCATGGGATGTCATGCATTTTCTCTGAATAGTCACAAAGTGCCACTGGCAAATGGAGGGCCCCAGAGCCACCTAACCTGAATGTGTCCTTCACCCTCTAATGGAGGAAGGTGACACCTCCCCAGCTGTTTTTACAGACTGCATAAAAGACTGAGCAATTTCCCATCTGTTATTCCTTCTCTTTATTTATTTAGCCCTCATTATCATTCTTTTCTTCTCTTCCCTCTAGCAAGCAAACATGTTCAACTCCCTGGATAGAGAAGAAAGGAGAAGGGAAGAGGAAACAGACAAGATAAAGGAAGTTCTGCTGCTTCTTCATTCCCTGTTCATTCCTTGCCTCCATTCCTCGGGAGTCCAAACTTCTTGAACAAATTTTCTGCACGTACCACTGATGAATCCTAACCATGCATTAAAGTGAGGTGCAAAGAGCACCTTGAGAACAGGCAGCAGAAGGCCTCTCTCTCTGACTCTCCAACTGCCAACCTTCTGACCGACTGCATGGCAAGCATGGCCGACAGTGCCTCAGCTGGCCACACGGCAAGCTCCCCATCTTCCCCAAAGCCCTCCTTCCCTCGCACTCTACCTGCTGCCAGCACACCTAGCTGCCTGAATCTTCATCTGCCCTGTCCATCCCATGGGAAGTCAGATTCAGACTCCTTCCAACAAAACGCTTCTGACCTTCAGGACCCCGGGCCCATTTCCCTAGCGAGCACCTCTTCAGACCGACGGCAGTTCTTCCGGACTGCAGCAGCACCTTCAGGCTTCTGCTCTCTCCCTCCCCAGTCCCAGCTAAGCTACAGTTGAGCCCAACTTCCCCAGACTGTAAAATTCTTACATCCTTCTAAAAAACTTCCCCATAACAAAACTCACAGCTGGTGGGGCTGGCAAGATAGCTGCAAGGTCTAAAGCACCTGCTTAGGCAAGCTGGCCAGCGCTGCCCTCAGGGTGGGTTCAGCTAGCCAAAACAAAAAACCTATTCAAAGGCATTGAAGGCTTCCTTGCTAGATTCCAGCCCATTCTCCAAGTTAAAATCACTAATATAATGAAAATTGAGCTTCATGAGTTCCTCTGAGCTCTCCTAAAAGTGCAACTGAAACTACTGGAACACTAACTCATACTACTAAAGGACTAGTAAGGAATCCTTCCTCTTCAGTTAGAAATCCATACACTGTTGCTATGTGACCGTGTCATGGCTCAGAGCCTTGAAAACTGTAGCAGTTGGAGGTTCAGCTTCCAAAAAATACAGATTTTCTTATAAAGTGATAGGTCATGGCCCTGGTATGAATTGCTGAATTATTACGATGGTTATTCAATATGGCTGAAGCCCTTAAAACAACAGCTTATCTTCCCCAGAGACCACCTCCCCCCTTCTCCAACTGAGCCCAGGATGCAATTTCCTTTCACCTTTCTGGCCACCTCAGGGAAGGCCCCAGTCAGCTCCTCAGGTGTATCTAAACATCCCTTCAAACCCCACACCTGGAAAAAGGCCATAAAAGCCTCAGCCTCCCTTTGTTCCAATCCAGAGAAGTCCTTATCTTCCCAAGTTCTCTCCAAGTCCTCCCAAGATAATGAAGCTGCTTTCCCTTTAAAATAAAGACCCTTTCCCTTTTTCCTTCTGCCTGTTTCTATGCTGGGACACCGTCAAAACCTATCATAAAGTATCATTAAAAATCACAGATGCACTGAGCTGCTTCTTTAAAAGTGCTGCCTTGCTTCTTTTTCAACATGAGTTTTCACATAATTCTTTCCCTATACTTTAGGATAGAGAACTCTAGCTTTTGGAAACTTGCTGCAAAACTAAATAGCTACATCACAAACTCTAAGTTTACAAACCAGTCTATGGCCATACCACCCTGAACGTGTCGGATCTCGTCTAAGTTTACAAGCCAAACATGAAGTGCTTCAATGCATCACTTTCATTTATTTGTTACTTATTTATTTTTGTTTTGTTTTTTAGGAGAGGGTCTCACTGAGTAGCTAACTCAAGCTGGTCTCAAACACACCATGATCTTCCTGCTTCAGCCTCCCAAATGTCTGGTTTACAGGTATGCAACACCAGGCCTAGTCACTTTGTATCATTTTTAAAATAACCTGCTTTCTTTCATTCACAGATACTTTAGATAAAACTGTAATATGCTGAAGAATCCTTATTTTTGAATGTCAACATCTATGTATACTACCTGCTGTTTAGTGCCAGATGAAAATGAGCTGCACATTGAAATTTATGTAAAACACAAAAATGGGGTGCTAAACCATTTCTTAAATGAACTGTAACTTTCTGAATCCTGACATGAAAATCTAATCAAAAGGATTCCTATTTTTTGCCCAAAAAAGGGAATCAATTGAAACACCCTGAAGTACAGCAAGTCAGATGCCTCTGTGCCTTTTAACACCTCAGTGATAGCTGCCACGGAGTCAGAATAAGGAACAGCTACAGTTTTAAGGCTTTAGGCCATGACACGGTCACATAGCAACAGAAATGATAAAAAAAAAAAAAAAAAAAAAAAAAAAAAAAAAAAAAAAAAAAAAAAAAAAAAAAAAAAAAAAAAAAAAAAAAAAAAAAAAAAAAAAAAAAAAAAAAAAAAAAAAAAGAGATCTGAAAGTATTTAAAAAACCAGCAAAAAATATCTACCAAGAGTGAGTCCTACACAAAGGCTTTGGCAAATGCTACCATCACAGTCTTTGGTAACAGATTAGGAAGCAACTGAGGACAAGGAGAGGCGCAGGGCGTTGGGGGGTGCAGTACTGGGTACAAGACCTACTGTTCATGTGCGAGGCCCCAAGTTCAAGCCCCAGCCTCCAGCCCCCACCACCCCAAAATCAAACAACTGAAAATGTTATGATTTCAAGCTTTGTATTAAAATTTCATCAAATTTTACAAAGATAACTACTAAAAGGCCAAAAGATTTTTTTTTTATTCTGTAGTTTTATTGAACATGGTTAGGACTCAATAGTTACATGACACTAAATTCCATAAATCTCATCCTTGACTATTTCAAACATTCTGTAAGAAAAATTTTATACTGCATTTCTCTTGGTCCCTGAGATACAAAAGCAAGTGCTCAATCAATCTTTAGTAACTCTGCTTAGGCAGAGTGCAGTGGCCAGGGTTTGATCCCAAGTATGCTATGCCGGCCCCACCCACAGGGCACGCTGAGACGGCAATTGAGACTATGTGTGGTGGCACACACCTGTAATCCCAGTGCTGGGGGGCTGAAAGCAGGAGGATCAGTAGGAGTCTGATCTAGGTAGTAAGACCCTGTATACCCTGTAGACCCTGTCCTTAAAAAAAAAAAAATTTAGTAACTGACTCATCAGATTACAATTTAACTAGAATTTAAGAAACAGCTTAAGTAAAAATATAGACCTGGAAGGCCATTTTTATCCATGTGAGCAAAGATTTTATACTGCGCCTGTAATTAGCATGCGGCACTGCCGTGTGTTCATTTACAATAATGTCCTTCTTTTAATTAACGCACCTTGGAAATTTTACCTCTAAGGCAATGTGGCTGTTTGCTACCTTAAACTTGTACTTTAAGCACAGCTTATAATTACAGTTGTCCTCAAGAGCAAAGGCAGTGCTGATGACTATGGTTTACAGATACGTTCTCTTGCCCAAGAGGCTCAATCCTGAGAATGCTAGGAACATTCTCAGACAAGAGGCATCTCTGCTAGCTGGGCACATGGTGCACGCCTGCACTCCTTGCACTTGGGAGGCTGAGGTAGGAGGATCATGGTGAGCTCAAGCCCAGCATGAGCTATGAAGTGAGCTCAAGGCTAGCCTAAACTGCACGGTGAGACCTTACCTCAAAAAGACAAAAAAAAAAAAGTCTATTCTAGATTATTAGTAATTTCTTTTAAGATGTGGATCTGTGGATCTGCATTAACTGCATCCCTGAGAAGCACTGCCTTCCACTATCAACACTTTTTTGTGTAAACAAAACTGCACCCACATCAATTTTTCAACAGTTTCCCATCTTGAGTGCTTCAGGACTCCTCTAAACAACCAAGGTCGCTGTTTCTCCACTTTAGCCATGTTTGCAGCCCCTGGCTGCCCCGCACCCGCACACCCAGATGATCTCCTAAGCAACATCTGGGTGCGAGAAGGCACATATTCATGTCAAGCTAAGTGTCTTCCTAGGGCTGGGGATCTGCTCAGCAGCATAAGCCCTGCCTGGCAAGCAGAAGGCCCCATGTTCATTCCCTGTACACTAAAAAAGAAAGGGAGGGTGTCTCCTTGTGGTGAAAATGACTCTTGAGGCAACCAGTCTCTGTTGTTTGACATACATCTCCCTCTGCCTCCAGAAATCAACTATTTTTAAAGCACAAAGAAATTAATTTGTTTCTGTGGTGTAGCTTTAAGTATAAATTATTCTTTTAAGGACAACCTGAAGTACTTAGGTATAAAACATCTTAAATAACCCTAAGGCACTATGGTATAAAATCTCCTGCCTCCTCTTTCTTCAGTAGTGTCAGATGGCAGCTTTTACAACATCTTACACTTTAAACAAAACTGAACCTAAATGGCTAGCAGGAGAGCTCAGCGGATAAGTGTTTACTTAGGCAAGCTCAGAGACGGGTTTGATCCCCAGCACCACATGCCAGGCCCACACTGCCCCTGCCCCCAGACATACTGAACCAGTCACTGAGACTAGGCATGGTGCTACATGCCTATAATTCCAGGTTTGGGAGGCTGAAACAGGAAAATCACTGTGAGTCTGAGCTGTATGGTTAGACCCTGTATCAAATACATGAATGAAAAAAACAATAATAACTGAATCTGAAAATTCTATCCTAAAAACACCTAAGTTAGCATTTCTATTCACAAAAGACCATCCAATCACAACTCATTATAATTAGATGTCCGGTTAATCTGTGTTAAGCCTCTGTAAAATTCAACTCTCCATGAGGAACTGGGGTAAGAAGGGCTTTGGATGACACAAGATGCAACTTGTAGCTACCTGGTTGCTTATAATTCAGTAGACAAGGACGTGAAGAAGAGAAAAAGACTAGAAGAGAAGTGTGGGGTAACTGTGATGAGGATTCAGAAGGATGAACGCCGCTCCCCCTGGAGAACGGAGGGAGGGCCTGTGAAAGAAGTGTGTCAGAGCAAGGTTGAAAAAGGGCAAGAAGGTGAGTGCTCGTCCAGAACAAGCCAAGTATCAGAGGGAAGGAGCGACTGTTTTCCTTCATAATAAACCTCTCCATCATAAAAGCTATATGAGTACTTTATACCATACTCAAAATGGATCAAAGGAGTAAACAAAGCCCACAGTAGAAAACACAAGACAACACAAAAGGAAGCCTCCTAATATTAGAGACAGCAATGATTTCTTAGATATGACACCAAAAACATAGAAAATAAAAGTAGATAAATTAGATAGCAAGTGGGCATGAATATAGGTCAGGGTCTCTTCCTGTTGGGGGTTGGGCTAGTGACTCAATAGGGCTCTTTCAAGGTGATTGATATTTAGAATATCAATCTCTGGTGCCCATCCCTAGGGAAGTATGTAGCTGTGTTTCCTCTTTTGTCTTGGTCTTGAGGTATGGCCCAAAGGGAGTGTCAGTCTCTTCCAAGTTCCAAAGTCACCTTGTCTGCCATCTTGTCTCCTTGAGGGCCTGGCCCTGTCTGACTGCCTAGAATATTTCTATGTAACTCAGCTGCCTACAACAACAAGGAGACAAAGAATGTCCCTTATCTGTGGAGAGAGTAGTTGAGTTCATAGCACCAGAAAGTAGAGAGGTGGTTTTCAGAGGCTGAGGGAGGATGAATGGGGAGTTTTTGTTTACTAGGTTAAGGTTTGAGTTTTATAGGTAGTTCTACAGATGAATAGGAATGTTGACTCCACAACAATGTGAATTCACTTACTGCTACTGAACTGCAGTTTAAAAATAAGAGGGTTGGCACTAGGTGCAGAGACACATGCCTATATCCTGGCAGCTCATAGACTGAGATAGGAGGATCCCAAGTTTGAAGGCAGCCTAATCAATTTAGCAAGACTTTGTCCCAACATAAAAAAATGAAAACCAAAAAAAAAAAAAAAATTAAAGGGCTGGGGACATAGCTCAATGAATGTGAGGGCCCTGGCTTTAATCCCTAGTGCCACTGAAAAGCTGTGGGTGGGGGAACAGAAATGTTTACTGCTCAGTGGTGGGGGCACCTACCTAGCCCTTGTGAGGCTCTGGCTTTGGCACTCAGCACTGTAAACAAAATTCTGCCACCCATGATGCCCAGAAAATGGTATCAGATCAAGGAATGAAGAGGGGAAGAGGGTGAACACTCGTCCAGGACAAGCCAAGTAGCAGAAGGGAAAGAACAACTGTTTTTCTTCATAATAAATCTCTTCATCATAAAAACTCCAGGAGTATTCTACGGCTTAGAGTCAAAATGGATCAAAGGCATAAACAAAGCATAGAGTATAAAATACTTAGAAGACAACACAAAGGGAAGCTTATTAAATGCAGTCATGATTTCTTGGATATGATGCCAAAGACATGATAAAAGAAAAATATGTAAATTCGATAGCAGAATTATAAAAATTGAACTAAATCCTCTCAGCCTAGAATTCTGTCGACTTTTGCTAACTTTAAAGCCAGTTTGTTAGTTTATTTAAATAAGCAAACAAGCTAGACCATGACCACACTCTTTGGCCCCCACTCAACTAAAAACTAAACTTAACTCTTTTATAACCCCTGCTGTGCCAATGCCTCGTTAGACCTTGTCCCCATGACCCCTTCATTCTCCCGGACTCTGCCCTCACTGCGTTCCTGTGCTTACAGTCCTGAGATCAGACCCTTCGTTGCCTCTGGGGTCTCCAGCAAGGGTCTTAGTAGTTAAGCTCTCCTACGAGGCTACAGGGACAGGTGAGTGACCTCTCTGCTGGTGCAAATGTATAGGCCAATGACGATGAACCTTTTGGAGCTTTCAACATTAACAAACAAACTCCTGGCCAGCTGCAGTATGCACAGCAAAGGTTATGCCACTGGTGTGCAGAGCATTCTTCTAAGTTGGAGCAGGGCATTAGGAATTTGCATGCAAACAGCAACACTACTTAACATAATGAAACAAATTAAAATAACATTAAACACATGCCAGCCGCTTTGATGTGTAACTTCCTTTTTATCACTTGTAGCTCAGATGCAGATTTCACTCCTATCAGCAAGGCTCACACTGGGCCTTGTAATGAAATCTTTCCAAGGTATTCTTTGAGGCTCACTCAGCCAAAGCCAGCCAGGGAGCACAAAGCCAAACGATGACTGCTGAACAGATTCAAATCAGACTAAACTGCTGGCTTGTGGTCAACATTCTCATCTCCCAGGTCAGGCCAGGTGACAGGCACCCAATAGGGGAAGATACTCCTGCCCTGCCCCACCCACAGTCTTGCCCTCCCCCAGAGCTCAGTGGGCGTGACCACAGCGCACACTTCCACAGGGGCCATGAAACAACTGCTGGCACAAGATGAGTGGGGAGCCAGAGTGCCCTCATTGTCTGGCTTGTTTGCTTTTGAAATAAAGTAACACACTGGCTTTAAAGTTAGTAAAAGTAGACAGAATCCCAGGCCAACCCACAATGTCCCGTTTTTCTCATAATGTGCTGGTGTACAGAACTGCAGAACCTGCCCAATACAAAGTTTCTGTAAGAAAATGAGTGGAGAAATGATCCAGAAAATAAAGATGTCCCTGCCACTGCCACAACCACCATCACAAAATGGAGTGAGGCCAGTCAGGACCAGGAGCATCCTAACTTGAGTTACAAAATTGTGAGGCTCCAGAAGATGGAGGAAATGAGGGCTGGAGGGGCTGGGGATGAGGGCTATGCTGAGCAGGGACAGGCAGGGCAGCAGGCAGTGGACAGGCAGCTCAGGGCATCTTGACCAGGGCGGACCAGGCAGCACCTCCTGTTCTCTCTGCCCCTTTCAGCCCAGTACCAGAGACATAAAGCAGGAGCAAAGGGCTGGGCACAGCCAGCACTGCTCTGCTTTCCTGTGGCTCTGCTCTTTTTTTTTTTTTAATTTTATTTTTTGTCTTTTTGAGACAGGGTCTCACTATGCAGTTCAGGCTGGCCTTGAGCTCACTTCGTAGCTCAGGCTGGTCTCGAACTCACAACAATCCTGCCTCAGCCTCCCGAGTGCTGGGATTACAGGCCTGCGCCACCATGCCCGGCTTCCTGTGGCTCTGCTCTTGAGGGTGTCTCCCATTACTTGTGGACACCCATAGCTCTTACTATTGTCTCTCAAATCTGCACCTATACAAGGTGTCATTGCAAGCAGGAAGTGAGACGGGGAATGCCAGAGCTGGAGAGACACCCAAGCAATCTACCTGTGTAGGTAGAGTGATCCAAAGATGAGGAGGAAGTGGTGAAGCCAGGTGACAGAGCCACAGGGTGGCACCTTCTGGTTTGAGTATCTGTACACTTCCTGGAAGGTCTGTAAACTTTTTTTTTTTTTGTACCAGGAATTGAACTCAGGACAATGTGCTCACCAGGCAGGCACTTACTATGCCGCTGAGCTATCTCCCCTGCCCAAAATAGTAATGGCATTCTGTGAGCAGAACCCAGTATCTTCCTAGATTCTGGAGAGCAAGTGGCAGTCTTCACACTGTCTTCTGACACTTCAATGACCATGACTGTCCCTCTCTCTGTCCTGCAGTTCTATGTGACACCACACTCGCTCTCTTGAATTTAAAAATGAACAAAGGCTGCAGCCCTGCAGAGTTCACCACTAGACTGAAAAGAAAATCGAGCAGAGGAGATGGCACAGGCAACCACAGTGCAGATGGGGCTACCAGCATAGGACTGGAGTCCTATGCACTGTCTATTGTACTTCAGGTCTTTTGGGATAACTTGGATTTTCACATTTTAAGATAACTATTCTTCAAAAGCATTGCCAAAAATAAGCTTCTATAAGCTAACTTTTTAAGGCATGAGAGTGATTTTTTTATTGTATAATGTACTTCAACTGCCTTTCTTCTTGTAATTAGGCATTTGAACTTCAATTATTTTACATTTTTATTTTTATTTATTTATTTTTTTGTGGAACTGAGAATTGAACTCAGGTCCTTATACTTGCCAGGGAAATGCTTATTCCACTGACCCATCTCCCCAGCCCCTATTTTACATTTTTATTACCCAGCAGGTTCATTTTATAATAACGTAACTTCTTTTCCAGAATTATGCTTGCCAAAACTTTCTTGCTTTAAAAAGTGTTTTTCAGGCCAGCCAAATAGCTCAGCAGATTAAAGCACCTGCAAGCAGGCTCAGGGACTGGGGGTTTGATCCCCCAGCCTGCCACACTGGCCCTACCCTCAGTGTGATGAGGCATGTGCCTGTAATTCTAGGTCTTGGGAGGCTATAAACAGGCAGATCACTATAAGTCCGATCTAGTAATGAGACTCTGAACACCCTGTAGGACCTTCCCTAAAAACACAAAAAATAATTTAAGTGTTTTCCTTCTTCATGTTTATTTTTTAAAGAAAAAATAATTTTTAAAAGTTTTACCTTTTGAGAACAAAAATGCACAGTTTCAATTACATTACTAATTATCATTCATTGCCCATAAAATATTTACTGATCATCTACTGCATGTTTCTACTATACTGATCAACTTTATGGAATGGTTCCAGCTAGAGATATAGAAATAGAAAACATATTTACCATGTACTCCTTACAGAAGGGTGAAAAATAGAATTAAAAATACTATGCATTCTGAAATTAGTGGTAAAAGTATGAACCTTAGGAAAATACTGAAAGCCAACAAACTGCGTGATTTAAAAGGTGAATTTCATACTCTGGCTTCTCTTCCGATCATACAAATCGTTTGCCTTTTAAAAGGTGAATTTCATGGTACCTGAATTATATATTTTATTAAACTCATTTTTTGAAGCAATATTTTTTTTCTTACTATGCTACAAAGCTGTTAATTCACTGCATAAAAACACCACCAGCAAATGTAGTATATTGTGAAATTAAGTACTGTTCTTCATCTTACACCATACAAACACACACTTTCCTCCTATTCTATCTAGTTATTTCCAAAGGAAAGCTCATATATGTATTTAGACCCAGATCCAGGGAGGAATGTAAGCAAGTTTCAGCATTATATTAGGCTTAGGGTAACAATGTCATCCTTGAATTACCTAATTTTTACAACTAGATTTTTTTGTTGTTTTTTTTTTGGTGGAACCAGGGATTGAACTCAGGCCCTTGTGCTTGTTAGGCAAGTGCTTATTCTACTGAGCTATCTCCCTCGCCCATAAAAGTAGTTTTTTACCACAGATAATTTCATAAATTTTGAATCAGCACCAACAGCCCAATCTAATAAGTCCAGGTACCTCAGTTCACAAACTTGATGCGCTCCACAATCCTGGGGAAGATGGCCGCAGCCATGTTCCTCACCTGAAGTGCAGTTCACACACGGAAGCAAAACTGTCCCAAATGCTTATTAGCCGGGTGTGGTGGCGCATGCCTGTAATCCCAGCACTTGGGAGGCTGAGGCAGGAGGATTGCTGTGAGTTCGAGCCCAGCCTGAGCTACAGTGAGCTTAAGGCCAGCCTGAACTGCATAGTGAGACCCTGTTTCAAAAAGACCAAAAAAAAAAAAAAAAAACCAAATGCTTCTGTTTAGGAACAGTCTGGTTTCTCAAACAGAAGAAGCCTTCCATGAACCACGGTGTTACTTTTTTAAAAGATGCACATGGCGCTTACCTACAACATTAGGAAGTTCACAGGTTTTTTTTCCTCTCAGGAGCATTGTGCACGTGGTTTCTTTCTATCAGTTATCTTACCTCTTCTGTCTAACGTTCATTAAAACAACTCTGCTAGAGAAGGTGGTTTCAAGCTAGTTTACTGGGGATGCCGTGTCACGTGTTTCTGACACGCTCCTTCATTCATGAGGTCATCTGTTTCTGAAGGGCCACTCAGGTTCAGCTGCATCAGTCAACCATCTTCATGACAAGTTTTGTCCACAATCCCTGGATTTTCCTCACGTGCTTCATTAATTTGAAGTTCTGATACAGGAGGATCACTCATTGGCAGCTTTCAAATCATCCTGCTACGTGAATCTGTCCCAAGTTCAAGCAGACTATAAAAAAATATTAGAAAGCTTCCAGTGCAAACTGCTCACTGCCCCATTCCAACACTATTTTCTGTTGTTACGCATTCATGTTTTTCCAGAGCAGATCGCCTGCACCCTGCAGCTGCAGCAGGCAGGGCCAGAGCTGAGTGCATGCTGCAGGTGCCTTCTCCTGGCCACTCCCAGCAATACATTCACAGGAGTTCAGAAGCCCTATTTTAAAAAGCCTCTTGGGAGCTGGGGAGATAGCTCAACATTCTAAGTGCCCAAGTGCAAGGACCCAGGTTCAATATATGGGCCCAGATCATTCCACTCACCAAAATCAGGCATGGTGGCACATACTCAGTGCTGGGAGGCTGAGACAGGAGGATCACTAGGAGTCTGAGCTACCTAGCAAGACTCTGTACCACATAATAGATAGATAGATAGATAGATAGATAGATAGATAGATAGATAGATAGATAGATAGATAGATAGATAGATAGATAGAGATAGATAGATGATAGATAGATAGACAGACAGACAGACAGACAGACAGACAGACAGACAGACAGACAGACAGACAGACAGACAGACAGACAGACAAAAAAAACCTCTTGGAAAAATTCTGGGAGAATACATGCTATGTGTTTTCACATGACAGGTACCCTATAAATATTTTACAAAGCCTATAATCAGCTATAATGTTTAATTAAAAGGTGGCTACATGAAAAAAGAAATATTTGGATATTATATAGTTGAAAGCAGCATTCTGCTTACAACTGCCCTGGGAATTCTAACCCTGTTAAATTCATTCAGATTTCAGCTACTTCCACTGGTCCACCAGATGGGGCTGTCTGAGGCATGGCATCATGTATGAGCCCTCCCATTACTGGGAAATGAACATTCCCAGGCCTCTAGACATCTGCACACCCCCGAGCCTGGCCAGGGGGACCCCTCTTCCCCACCAGTTCAGCTAAGGTATCTGCACAAGCTTACATTCCCATTACCCTAGCACTGCACACATCAGGGTGAAGGGGTGACCCAGAGCCAGGATTTGCTGTAAACAGATCTGTGTCAGCTACCAACAAATTTAACTAATATGATACATTTTTGGCTGTCTTCTCCTGTTGTAACTTGATCTTTCTGGAACTGGATTGTATTTCCTATTTTACTAGTAATTTCCCCCAAGACACAAGGAAGCTCCTGAAATGTACCAGAAACACAGTAAAAGATAGCTTTAAATTGCTGCTTTACCAACTCCCTATCATTCACTCTTAGGAAAAAATATCACATGCCATTAGTTAGCCATCTCTGGAGTTAGTTATACATCACCAGACAGTTAACAGTATTACAAAACAAGTATTATAATCTCATTCTGTTAAACAAACAGGTCTCTCATAAAAAAAAAAAAAAAGGCGTGTTAAAAACAAAATGACTTAACTTCTTGACTGAAATGTTTCTGAAGTCTGCTAGCTGCTGTAATCTCAAACCACTTAAGGGATATAATTCAACAGATTGTTTTACATTCTGCAGTATTCCCATAGAATAAAAAGTACGGCAAGTTCTGTGTCCCTATTCTAAAAGCTCCATTGGAAGTTTTTCTGAGTTCTCGGTCTACTGGTTCATTTGCTGTCTCTTTATTTGCTACCACATCAGATGCAGGACTCCCTCAAGCAACAGATGAACCTTTTTAACTTTTGTGAGTACTGATATGCCTGCCGGTAGAACACCCAATGTTCGTGCATACGCACAGATGTGGAAAGAGGACATAGAAAGTAGCAATTACAATTATTATCTTTGAGCAGAGGGTATTATATTTTAAACTTTTATATTAGTATATTTGTTTTCAATTTTTTATGTGCATTGTGATTTATACAATAAGTATAATTTAGTATTTTGTATTATGCTTACAATACTGTAACTTCATAATGGATTAGCCATGTACTTAAGCTGATATCTAAACCAAGACACCATCAAGGGGAAAAATGCAAGGTTGGTGAGTAATATGGAAGATTCAGAGAATTAGTGTCCACCTTCTGATTTCAAATCCTACCTCTGACTGGGTGTGGTGGCACATGCCTATAATCCCAGCACTGGGGAGGCTGAAAATAGGAGGATCACTATGAATCGGAACTGGGTAGTAAAAATCTGTACCAAATACATTTAAAAAAAAAAAAAAAAAAATTCCTATCTCTGCTGTTTACTCAGTGCCAACTCTTAGTAAGTCCTAAATTCATTAGTTTTATCAATGATTAATGCTATAATTATCAATACTATTTATTGTAAATATTTTCTGAGCACTTACATGTGTCTAGCCACTGTGCAGAGTTGCCTACCAACACGATCTTCATTAAGCTCACAGCACCCAGGTGAAGAGCACAATGCTCCCACCCCACTGGTCAAGGTGGGGCAGGAGGAAAGTGGCCAGGGTCTCCCCAGCTAGGTTACTCCACCGCCCTCTCAGTCCCAGCTTCTGCCTCTGCACAACCAAGATTGTGATTGCTAGTATCAACCCTTCACGGCCATCAGGAGAACTAAATAAGGCAATGATGCAATGACTCATCAAGTCTAATGTGCTTTTTAAAATGTCATTTCATGATTATTACACATGGCTCTGTTTATGGCCATGTCACATTTTGCTCCTCCCTTCCTAGATCTTCTCAGCACTGCCAGTAGTTAAGCAGATAAAGGACCCCGAGGCTCAGCCATGCATGGGTACACTAACGATGCAGGCTAGCTTATCTGGTAGTTATAATACCACCAGCATTTTAAAGGTACATCAAAAATATTAAATAGTAGCTGTTTCCTTAATTAAGTTAAAATTCTCCTTTTCAAAGAAACGTTTCCGCTCCATGGGCTGAAGAATGCAGATAAAATACCAAAACAGATTCTGAGAGATTGAAGAGATCAAAGGCCCATTTTGAAGAAGAGAAACTCACACTCTTGAGTGAAAGGACAACACTGACAAACAAAAATACCCTTTGAAATCACAGATGGGAATTTGTCTTCCTTTCCGCATCTTTGTTAGAAGCCATGTCTCTGCTGTTGCACACATTAAAAAACATGAACACTCACATCCACAAACACATACAGATGCTCACGAATATTCATGATGTGTTTCTAGTTTGGTTCAGACTTGTCCTTGATTTATTTTTGATTAAGCTCCATCAGTTTGTGCAGGGCCTCCATGGCGCTGGTAGAGCAGACCATCCTCACATCCTAAATAACTGCAGAAAGTGGCTCAAACTATCCCTTATAATTTATGCACAGGTTGCAGAATGCTAGAGATAGAAGCAGTTGGTCCATTCCTCACCCGAACTGTAAATTCCATTGCTAAAGGTGCTAAATTAAGCCTCCTCTTCTAATGCATGGACTGATAGGCTACGGGAGGGGAAAAACAGCTATGAATTGACATACCAAGGGATGGAAAAGAGCTAGAACCTGATTTTCTATTTGAGAAATAGAATGATACATTAAAAGAACATAAGAACTGGGCTTTGAGGTCCTAAGGGGTATTTTCCACAGTTTGCACATTAGCTTATGTCATCCAGATACTGAATAGCAGATATTTGAAAAGCCTGAGTAACTGAACCTGCTATGCAAAATAAGTTTGCTGTTCTATACCTAGAATAAGATTCTTGAAACTCTCAAATTGAAAGCCATGCCAGTGCCAAACTAAAACACACTCCTGAAATAGGTGGCCACAAATTTCTCATCAATATACTCAGTGATGGGGCTGGTGGTTAGCTCAGTGGAAAGTACTTGCTGAGCAAGAGTGACATGCTGGGTTTGATCTCCAGCACCACCAACTATGATTGACTGATTGATTGATCGGTTGGTTGGCTGATTGATAGGTAGGCAAATATCTGCATATGGGCCAATTCTAGATCTGTCTAAAGCATGGGACTATGAGCCAGGAAGTCAATGCCAAGTGTGTGTGCTGACAGCCTGAAAGGTTCACAGCCCTGCCCCAGGTGAGTTCTGGTCCACCCCATATGTATACACTTGCGCCATGCCATTGAAGATGTCAACCATTCTCATGTCCCAAATGTGGCTCTACAGCACAGATGGGACACAGGATCTGGGTCACTCAGTGTTTGCTTATATTTTGCCTCATATTTAAAACACAGACAAGATCATCAAATGACGTGATGCATATGACCATAGTAACCCTCTCCAAGGACCTGGAAATAAGAGCATAGTCATCATCACACTCTTTTAGATTCTGTCCCGCTGCAGGACCATACTGCTTCTAGTGTGCTATAAACTAACATTTTTAGATGGTTTATAATTAGCTTGTGATTAGCACAAGTAAATGACACTGTCATCTGCCATGTTGGAAATATTAAATTGTTAAATGCAAACTTTCAGATCACATTACAATTTTGGCAACCTAGTTTTGATACTCCAGGGCACCTGGCTGGGCTCCCCTGACCCTCCAAAAAGACTCAATTCCAAGAACAACAGTGCTCTTTCTACACCGGACTCAGCCCTGAGCCCTGAGCGAGCATTTGTCTCCTTGAGCTCCCTGACTTCTCTCCCCTATTGGTGCTAACTTGATTACTGTTGAGGAACTTGCCCTGTTCAATGTAAATGAAACAATGAAGCTCATATTTCTCCCTTTCTAACAAGCATTTATATTTTAAACAAAACACCATTTTGATTTTTAATCTCCCAGGCATACTGTATTTTTTTAGAGCAAACAAACAAAAATTAGCCCTTTCTAAATGTTTATGAGCAAAAAGAAGCTGAAGGTGTTGGTCCAGGTTTGAAAAACCTGAACCTCTCCACACTTCAGATATCAAACAGAACAGGGATATAACTACACAAGCCATCTGCAAAGGTTTCTACCCATGAAAGAACAGAAATAGAAATGTACTGCTGATTTAGTAAAACATTTTCTTAATAACTAGAGGTATAGGATGTCAAGATTAAATCCAGTACCAAAAGATCAGTTTATGTCCAGTTCCCTCTGTACTCTGCATAGAAACTACTGACGGAGTTGGGCCCGGGCATTTGAATACAAATGCCACTTTGTGTGAGAGGAGCCAGCACAGGAACTGCATTACCATCTGGCTTAAGACATAATGCCTCAGTGTATTTTGACATCAAGTGTGCAAATCCATGGCAGATTGTAGCTCAGACTCCCCATCTAATGCCCACTGGCTCTGACTGCAATCTGCAAGTCAACAGGAGCCCAAAGCTGAAGAAGAATGAAAGATCATACAAGACAAAGCAAAACAAAAACAAATATTCTTCAGAGCAGCATGCTTGAGAGAGTGGAGGCTTTAGCTGTCAAGCTGCGGACCCTGCATGGCCAGGGTCATACTGCTACCCTGTGAAAGGAGAACATGAATACACAAGTACATCTGTCCTCTGCTTCTCAGCTCTGAGTGCTGCTCCTAGAAGCAGGGATGTGGATGCAGCTGAGTGTCTTGAATATTCAGGGTGTGGAAGTGCACAGGAGCCCTATTTGTCATATGTTTCAGTATCAACAGCAAACAGAAAAAAAAAAAAAAAAAGAGCAGTCAACAAAAACAAAACACAATCATTTAAAGCAGAAAAGCTGATGTGTGCACGTCCACATGGAGCCATGAAGCCGCAAGCGAGGCAAGAATAAGCTCACCTTGCCCAGCTGGTCAACAAGGGCAAAGTGGCTATTATTTCTGCATTGTCTTATGAAGAGTGGTGATCAGAAATCACATTCTACTTCCTTATGTGATGAATAAACCAAGGCCCTTTGAAAGAACAGCATGCATGCATCCTTGCCCTGCCTCATTCAGACCTTAGTTTCTAGCTGTGGAAAACTTTGACTACAAAGGTCAAATCTCCTTCTTCAACTTTTGGCCTTGACCTAAAGTATGACCGTGATACCTGTCTTTAGTTACTCTATCCTGTCCACACACCTCCCCAGAAATCCACTCGATCTTGTAAGTTCTTTACACTTGGGAACTGCAGGTACCCCTACTAGGAATTTGCTGACCTGGGTCAGGAGCCCTCTTCTGTACCCCTGCACCACATTTGTACAGTCTGTTCACTTGTTTTGTCCCCACTAAATCATTACATCTTAATGGGCAGGGAAACATCTATAATCTATGTCTCTGGAAAGGCAAAAATCCCAAATACAGACTTAATGCTCACTATCTAAAAACAACTCCAGTGGGACAAGGTGGCCAAGTGGTTAAGGCGATGGACTGCTAAAAACAACTCCATACACATATGAATTCAATAGACACACACCAAATACCAACTAGATGCCACTTAAGTTTTCTACGCTGGAGTGCATGGTGACAGAACTTACAGAAGAGACAGCAGGGCATGGTGAGGGTGACCGGTTATGTTCTTTATCCAATTTGTTTATAGGTGACAAGCATATATGCACTTAACAGAATTGGATAGCTAAGATTTGTGTATTTCAGTGTGTGTAAATTTTAATTCAAACATGAAGAATCTTTTAAAATAACATCTGTTTATGTCTAGCTCCCTCCACACTCTGCACAAAAACTGCTGACTGAATTGGGCCCGGGCATTTGACAAACAAATGCCACTTTGTGTGAGAGAAGCTAGCACAAGAGAGCAAAGAGCAAATGTGTCAAGACGTGAGGTGGCAGCGGAGGAGAGGATCAGAAAGAGGTGGCCCGAACACTGCCTTGTGCTGTTTATATATCCTTGAAATTTCCTAAAATTAAAAAGCTAAAAAAAAAAAGTCCCCACATTCATGTGAATAAATATTAATGCAGTATGCATAGCAGATACTCTGAGGCATGGGTAGTGGTGCACAGCTGCAACCCCAGAGGCTGAAGCAGGAAGACAGCAAATTGGAGCCCAGCCTGGGTAGCTGACTGACTGAGCGAGATGTGGTCTCAAAATACAAATCTAATTTAGTTTCATTTAATTTACTAATTTAAAAAATAAAATGGGGACATAGCTCAGTGCAAAGGCCCTCAGTTCAAGCCCTATTACCTGCCTCCCTAAAAAGTGCATGTTCTTCAGCACTACTGAAGAGAAAGGACAGAAAAGAAACTTAGGTTAAGTTATTTGTGACTGTGACAGTGTTCTATGTAATCCTCAGAATAACATGAGTTGTATCTATCCCTATTTTATGGATAAGGCAATGGACACTTTATGAAGTTAAGCAACGCTCATCTTGACTGGATTGAGAAATGCCTAGATTAATAAAGCACACTTCTGGGTATGCCTGTGGGAGTGTTTCTAGAGGTGACTGATGTGTAAGGCAGCAACGGGGTGGGGATGTAGGGGAACCCCAACCTGAATGCAGGCCTAGTAGAAGGTGAAGGAAGCCCCCATGTGGCCTGGCTCCTTCCTCTCCCTTCCTGGCCACAGTGAGGCCAGGAGCAGTGTTCCTCCCCCACTCTCTAGGCTGTGTTTCCACCTCACCATGGGCCCACAAGCAACAGAGTCAAGTGACCAGGGACTGATATCCCTGAAGCCATAAGGCATTCCAAATCTTTCCTCCTTTAAGTTCATTTTCTCAGGAAGGTTGTCACAGCAAAAGTGAATTAATATACCAAGTAAGGAGAACAGCCAGAGCTGAACCAATCTCACTCCCTCAACCTACTCCCACCAAGGGCTCTCAAACTTTTTACCCATGTAACAAGCCCAGGGCAAGGACTCTCACTTGGGCTGAAATGGGATGGCAGTGGGGTTAGTATAATCTTAAAATCAAAACACAACAACAACAACAAGAGCTTTATTTCAGCCTCTGTTTTTGTTGTTTCTTGGTTTTTCTCTTTAAAATAAAAAAATTAAAATTAAAAAAAAATCGAAGAATTATCATTATTCACAAGAGACACACTAGTTCTACTGCCTCTGTTGGTCGAGAACTACATTTGGAATGATTAGTTTATCTGGAAAGATTAATTCATAAAACTTTAATCTGGAAGCATTACATTATTAAAATCCTAAGGAACACTATATCCAGAATCATTCCCACACCGTATACAATGGCTCTCATATCCCACTTCGCCATTACAATACCCCATGCTCTGCCTGGCCTCCCTTTTCTCTCAGACACACAATCATGGTAACAATCTGGCATAGGGTCCAGGCCAGGCTCCAGCTGCTGACAAACATGTCATCACAGGTGGCAAGCTGCTGTGGTGAGGACTCTTCCACCCACTCTGCGCCACATCAACTTGCTTCCTGCCAACATCCAAACAGATACCACTCCAAGGATACTGAGGACGCTAATACTGCGGTGATAAGAGGCCACTTTGAGTGTGTCCCTTTTCCTGGCCAAGGTATCACTTTAACAGATTGTCAGACATCCCCTCACTGGGGATGCGCCCATTATGGCCTTGGAAGGCTACTGTCATCTTGGACCGCAGTTTCTTCCAGCCAGACTCACACATGGTGCTCGGGGAGGTGCCAAATGTGGAGAAATCTGGGCAATTTCCTGACAGTCACAGGCACCAACATCCCAAGTCTCCAACAGAGGCAGAAGGCGCCATCGGGACACATCATTCTTTCAGGGCCCATTTGGTGCTAAATAAAAACTCCCCCTCGTTATAAACTGGACTCAGAATCCCTGTTCATACTGTTAAATCTTTACACATCTGCACTCCTGCCGCCTTCATCAAAACCGGCCCTGAGGACACATTCTTGAACACTTTATTCCAATCAGGATCCAGGTAATTAGGTGTTAAAGAAGGAGTCTGACATCAAGTCCAGAAAGTTAATTACTAACATAATTATCGATACCTTTTACTTTTCAGCACTGAGTCAAGCATCTCTGTGGGAAAGGTGTCTTTTGGTTCGCTCTTCAGTTGACATGTAATTAGCTCATAAGGGCAACAATTTTTTTTAAACTTTTTAAAGACACACATAAATACATAAATATTTATTCTACCTATAAAAAGTACTTCCTAGCTAGGCATGGTAGTGCATGCTATAATCCCAGCACTCAAAGAGACTTAGGCAGGAGGACCACCATAAGTTCAAGGCCAGTCTGGGCTACAAAGTGAATTCAAGGCCAGCCTGAACTTCACAGTGAAACCCTGTTGCAAAAAGGTCAAAATAAGGAGCCAGGGATATAGTTCAGTGGCATAAGTGCCTGCCTGGTAAGTATAAGGTCCTGAGTTCAATCCCTGGTACCACAAAAAAAAAAAAAAAAAAAAAAAAAAAAAAAAAAAAAAAAAAAAAAAAAAAAAAAAAAAAAAAAAAAAGACCAAAACAATAACAACAAAAAAACCTTCAACCCCAGAATTCACCCAGAGACTTAGCAGTCTACCCCTGAGCTATCGCACTAGTCCTTACCTATCACAAATTGATTCAACACATCTCCAAATTCAAGTCTGTTTTCTAAATTCGTTTTTCAAAAACACATTGTACACTGTGCTAATTGTTCCACTATGAAATCTTTGGGGCTCTTAATATCTTATGACTTTGTGTTATTGCTTTGGGTAGATAATTCCTTCCTGAAGCCATTTCGTACTTAGCTTTTGCCACAGTTGCTTATGAAATCAGAAAGAATGCTATCCTCTCTGTCTTAGACCCAAGCCTGTTCTACCAAGCAAACAAGGAGGAAACTTTTCTACTTGTCCAAAGGGAGAGCTCATAATCTAGAAATAGTCTTAACACTCCAATGCAGTGGCAGGGAGTGTTACGTTATGGACTAAAAGTTACAGCTCTATAAGGAAATGAATTTAACTCCATCAGGAGTTAAATCTATGATGAGCCATGGCTAAGAAAGGGAACACTGAGTAAGGCACTAGCCCTGCACACATGGCCTAAATGATGGGTAATCTTAGAACCTGTCTAACATGGTCTTCCAGACTTCCAAGCCATGCAGCTGACACATGAAACTTCCAATTTCTTATTCAGTCTTCAACAGATTAAAATACTTTCACAGCCAGCCATGGGCACATGACTGTAAGCCCAATACTCAGAGAGCACAAGCAAGAGGACTGCAAGTTGAGGTCCACCTGAGGCAACTGAGTATGACAGCCCATACTTTTGAAGTGTTGCTGTTTTGACCTGGAATTATAATCCTTTTTGGTTTTCCTGGGCATTTCTGGTACACAGAAATGAGGGCTGTGAATTGGTAGATGATTGTTGATATAGAGCTCAGTGTGAAGGCCCAGGGTTTAATCCCCTATACCCAAGGGTGGTAGGATGATCCCTTTTATTGCTGTAGTTTGCCCAGAATTTCACAGATTTGAATGTGCTAATCTAGGATCTTACTCTTGCTGGCTGCAGTTTAAAGAATGAACAGTCATGCTTCCAGCCTGGCTTGCATTAGCGCCCATCAGTTTTACCCACCACCAAGTTCTTACACCTTTGATGGCAACTAATTAAGCTCATGTGGTGGGGGTTTTCCCCCCCAGACTGTCTTTTGCTGCTCTGGAAGACAGCACACCAAATTAGTCCCATCTGTCTAAACTGAAAAGAGGCTGTTTATACCCCCGACAGGCAGTCTTGCTGTCCTACCTCGAAGTGGCATTCTGAGCTTCCCAAACCACATCGGGGTGATTCTGGTGGTCCCAACTCTGAGACCAGCTAGAAGTCCACAAAGAGCAAGCTAGTTCTATATCAACAATCACCTACCAATTCACAGCCCTCATTTCTGTGTACCAGAAATGCCCAGAAAAATCAAAAAGGATTATAATTCCAGATCAAAACAGCAACACTTCAAAATTATGGGCTCAGTGGAGAGCCCATGCCTACCATGTGCACAACCCTAGGCTGAGTCCCCAGCAGGACAAAAAGAAGAAAAAAAAAGTGAAATGCAGTACTGCCAAAATCCTAGTATTTTTTCATTAGCTATAACCCAACAGGGGAGAGTACTTATTTCAGCAAAGCATGCGAGTCTTCTGACACATGAGGTTATTTTCTCAAAAAGAAATGCCCCCACCACTCACACCAGAGGACAAACTCAGGGGGAAACATAATGCTGACAACCCTGCACTGACTTGCACCAAGGTCAGGGATGATGGCCTTCCGCCCCCAATGACACTTGTTTGCTTTGACCAACCCTTTTAAGCTAATGCCAATCCCTGCAGACCGCTCAACCAGTGAACAAGAAGCAAAGAGCAAGAATTACTTCTTGGCAGTCCTATGTAATTTTCTGACCCAGGGATCTTTAGCTAGATTGAGCTGAGGAAAATTAATGCACACAAGAACGCTAAGTGCACACTTCAGCGGAAACAGACCATGCTCACTACTTGTGTCACCCAAGCTCTTGTGCCCCTTCTAAAACAGGAACCTTTTATAAAACATAAAAAGAATTATCTGTGTCTAATTACTTCTCAGTTACCTAATTCTCTGTTCCCACGCTAAGTACATTTATATAAAAATTTATAGGTAAGTAACATTTTAACTAAATCAGCACCTTTTAAGCCTTTATTTTTTAAGGCAGAGGGGTGCTGTGGACAAGTCCATGTAGCCCCCATGATAAGCCAGTTCCTGAAGGAACTCTCTGGAAGAGGCATAGAGGGCAGATACTTTTTCTAATTTTTCCCCTCAGGGTGTGGTGTGGGGAGTCCCCAAAGGTCAGCATGCAACAAAACAACTTGAAAACCACAGTACTACCAACCGCAGTGCCTGTGCCAGTGGTCCCAGTTTATAACCCTAACAGGGATTATTACTCAGGAAGCTAAACCAGAATGATCACAACTGCAGTGTTGGTCTGGGCAACTTGGTGAAACCAGGCTTTAAAATGTAAAATGGTTGGGGATATAACAGACTGGTAGGGCAGGTGCCTAGGATGTAGGAGGCTCTGGATCCAAGCAGCACAAAGCTGAAATGAATCGCCTAGGTAGCAAGTTTAAAGTCATCAGTGTCAGATTTCACGAAGATATTTTCCACCATGGAACTACCAGCATACGTATGGACTTTAGAGAAAACTCTTGGGCTATTTACCCCACACAATACCAAACATTCCACTAGTTATACCTGTGGAGATCTTTACAAAAGGGCAGGGGAAATGGCTCAAAGCAGCCAAATGATTTTCAATGTCCCTAAGTGAGATGGGAACACAGAATAGTAAAAGTTGGTGACTGCTAAGAAATTTCAATATCCCAGAAGATGAATTATAATGAAGTGTTGAGTAAAAACCAAGATACAAGTTTTTAACACACAGAAGAAAACTATATTGCAAAATTTTAAATGTCCAGAAAAACACTGTAAGAAAACCTCTAAAATGCCCACAAGGCATTTTAGGCAAGACATTATGAGTGACCTTTTGATTCTATAAGTTATCTGTCTTTCAAAAGAGAAGAAAAGAGACTTAGAGGAAGAAAATAGTTTACATAGGCACCCTTTGATTTTACCAATCCATAATAAAATTATTATTTCTCCCTTAATTAAGAATTAAAGGGGCAGGGGAAATGGCTCAATAGAATAAGTGCTTGAATAGCAAGCTCAAGGGCCTGAGTTCAATCCCTGGTCCCCCCCCCAAAAAAAGAAGAATTAAATAAATAAAAATCTAGTCTCCTAGTGACTGCAAAGATTCAGTCCTATTACCCCTGCCAATATACAGTGTGTTAAATACCTACCTGCAAGATAACTGCACTGGTCTTTGGGGGGGTTCTTTTTTTTTTAACTGCCCACAAGCACAGATGGGGGCTCTGGGCATAGAGGGCTGTTAGAAGGAGCTGCCAGACCCCAGCAGGAGCAGGAACTACACCATTAAGCAGAAGCATACTGCGGGGCCGCCACTCACCACATCGAGGTCCTGAGACACCCGTCGTTTCCGCAGCTCCTCCATCCTCTCGCAAACGTCTGAGAAGCAGGTATTGTAATAATCTGCGTACTGTTGCGCCAGGTCATCAATGTTTCCTAGGGAACCATCCTGGGAGAAGATGAGGAAGGAGAAAGAGGAGAGAACAAAGGCAGTCAGCTCAGTCCACCTCAGACAAGCCCCAGGATTATCGGACCACCCTCTGGACAGCCCTTGCAATAACGACAGCTGGTGCGCACTACCCTGTGCCATGCAGAGTTTATGTGTGAGACTGACCCCCAGGGCAGCCCTGAGACAGGACCTTATTCTTTCTCTCAAGCTCAAGGAAGTTGAGTGAATACTGCCAGATGACAAAGATAACAAGCAAAGAACCCAGGGCTCCTCCCAGGCCACTGGCCCACATCCGGTTGCCCAGTGAGGCAGAGAGAGAGGAGGAGAGGCCGGGATGTGGCTCTGGCAAAGGCACACCCAAGTCACCAGGTGCCTGAAGCACAAGCCTGGCCAAGGCCACATCGCAGGTCCACTATGGGACGCTTACAGAGAGACAGATGCCAGCCTCCTCAGAAACCTGAGGGCATCCTGAGAACGTGGGCTGCCATGTGGAATACTGCTTCTGGACCACAAATCTTACCTTCCCAGAGACCTTTCAGAAAGTGGAAGCCTTACTCATCAGTCATCAGTGTTCATTCCTACACTCGCCCGTTCTGGTGACCATTCATACTCCAGGTATGCATTAGGCTTATTATATGTTCCAAGTACAAGTGGTTACAAATTCACCTAAATAAACACGTCCCTTGTCTCAGGTCCCTGAGCCAGTATGACTTTACACCCAGCTCTCAGTCCTCTCAATGGTCCATGGCCCCAGGCTCATCCTTCCACCTCAGTCAGAATATTAACAGGGATTAATCAAGAACAAGCACCGTGGCCACAGCAAATTCTCAGTCTCCTCTAGCTAACTACATTCATTTGAAGGCTGTTTTGTACTCCTTGACGGAGCAGACTCCCTACACACGGGGTAACAGAAATGCCACAGCACTTTCTCTATTTAGATAGGCGCCTCCTTTCTGCTTCTCTATCTTCCAACAAAATCTTGCTTTGACATAAGAGACTTGACCAAGACAACCAGAGAACAGGACTCTTCCAAGACAACTGAGGAAAATACCAGCTCCTGATGATTTACAATATGGGCCCACTTTCCACACTGCCCTGCTGGCCAGCATCTTCAGTCAGTAATTTTCATGCTTCTCCCATAGCAAATGTCTAACACCATAGCACAACTTTAGTTGTAAGCTGAGTGTAGGATATTTCTCAAACCCCAGCCCTGGTTAGGAAGCTTCAGTCACAGCAAGCAACTGTTTGACCCCACTTCTGTATTCCCTGATTTTAGGAACTAAGGGGGAAGAGAAACAGAAATCGAAAGAAACAATTTTTTTAGAAATATCTCCTTCCTTTCCCACGATTAACATGTTCTGCATTTGAGTTTCGTGCCTCAAAGGTCCAAGCACAGAGCCAGGGAAATGAAGGACCCTTAAGAGGCCAGTAAGACCTCTGAACTTTTTTAATACATCTGGGCAAGCACTTGTTCTCTCCACAGTGGGTCTGAGGCCCCAGGCTCCACACAGCAGATGAGGTAGGAGTCCATCCCCTCCTGCAAGATGATGACAGAGATAGTACTTAGCCTGTCAGCCCTTCCTTTCCTGCCCCATTGAAGAAAACTGGAAAACAGGCTCTTTAGGGGAAGACAGAACTGGGCAGAATGGCAATAAGGTGGGTTTGTGAAATATAGCACAATATGCCAGGGGTGGTAGCGCATGCCTGTAATCACAGCACTTGGCAGGCTGAGGCAGGAGGATTGTTGAGAGTTTGAGACCAGCCTGAGCTACAAAGTGAGCTTACGGCTAGCCTGATCTGCACAGTGAGACCCTGTCTCAAAAAAAAAGAAAGAAAGAAATACAGCACAATAAAGCACATTAGATCCTGAGGATTGCTCTGACTCATTTTATTTCAACACATCCATGGTCCACAGCATCAACACCTGCAAGAGTCTCTTGTCTTGCCTTGTTCAATCTGCCCTTGCCCAAGCCACCAACATAACCTTGCTAAAGATATCTGGCCAAATCTGCCTCTGGTGAGAACCTTCCATGCAAGCACATGCTGTATAAAATAAACCCCGAATATACCTGCTCAGCTTTCAGTTCCCTTCTCCTCTGGCCTTCATTCACAGTACTGTCCAGAAAGAAAGCTGAAGCTGGACACAGTTCAGGATGCCTACAATGTCAACATTCTGGGAGGCTGAGGCAGGATAAGTGCAAGTTCAATCCCAGCCTGGGCAATTTAGCGAGACCCTATCTCAAAGTTTAAAAAGGACTAGGGATTTAGCTAACTATCAAGGCCTTGAGTTCAATTCCAAATACAACAACAAAAGGAAAGGAGGGTGGGAGGGAGAGAAGGAGGGAGGACAGGGCAAACAGCTGAGCCCTAGGTACCAGGACAACCAGGGAGGAGGCAAAGAGTAGCAGGCAGCCTCCTCTAGCAGCAGAGGGCACTGAGGCTCTCCCCCTACTCACCTCCTGTCCCAGCATACGTAACACCTCAGGAGAACAGAGGGAAATTACTGTAGGAAACCAGGAAAGAAAAAGGCAGCAGAGCAGCTCCCACAGGGGCATCTGCACTAACCATCAGCTAACTGCCCTGACCTGGCTAGCACATCCCCTCAGAAGTCAGGGTGCAGGTCTCAATGCTCAGGTCATTCCAAAAAGACCTGGGCTAATCCTAGGGAAAGGAGAACTGGGCAATTTTGACATCGGTGCATCTGTATAACCTAAGGAAGTCACCATTCCTGGTCACATTGCGTCTCTAGCTTTCTCTACATGCACTGAGGGGCAGGGATGAGGAGGCTTAGAAAGACCTAGTTCTGAGTTCAAGCCCCAGTCCCCACAAAAATGGGCTCCTTGTGGATCTTGGGCTCTTCAGGTTTCTCAGAAAAAGATGTCATCCCTCTTCCAGAAACTTGGGTCTTCACCCATCAGAGAAACAACACAGCCACCACCTTAAGATAAATACTGCACAGTGGTCTTCTAACAGCCAAGTGGGCTTGCTACAGGGGCCATGGCTTACAATTTCCTATGGCTGGCTGCTCTTGAATGGAAATCTCAATCTCAATCTCTCTCTCTCTCTCTCTCTCTCTCTCTCTCTCTCTCTCTCTCTCACACACACACACACGCACTAAGAGTCAGATTTTCTACACCAATACAGTTCAATCTAGAATTCTGGCTTATCTCAAAGATTACCAGCTCTTCTGTTTGGGAACTGTACAACCTGTCACAACTGTTTCCTCGGATTACTCAAGGTCACCAGAACAATTAAAAGAACATACAACTGGGTATATCATACCATGTTTCTTCTCCTCTAACAAGTTAATTGCTTCTGTTCTAAAGTTTCCAATCGTTTTTCCTATTAGAAAAAAAGGTTAATTTTCTATTCCACTCCAAATGACACAAAATGCTTTCCAGTATTTGGAGGCCTGAACATGTCTGTTGCTCAAGTGAACGAGAGCAGCTATTCAACTCAAGGCAGGCCACAGACGGCCAATACTTCACATTCCCAACATGGCACCGCAGCTACTCCTCAAATGTGGCGCTCCGCAGGTGACAGTTTAAGCCGGGTGGCACAGCTGCCTTTACATTGGCCCAAATCACTCTCCAGATGTGCAATGAGCCCCCATAATTACCACTGCCATCCATCTTGATGATTTCTTTTTTAGGGGGGGTGGAATCGGGGATTGAACTCAGGCCTTATGCTTGCCAGGGAAGCACTCATTCCACTGAGCCAGCTCTGGCCACTATCTTGATGATTTAAATGCCAACAAAGGCAAAATAATAAAAGTGTGTACATTTCTAAAGTTGGTATTCTCTTCCACCCTCCCCAAATGATTTCTATGTCTCAGATTCACAGAACCAATGAACGAGATGGTGACTGGGGAGGGGCCCTGCACATGGCAGGCACACGTTTGTATTGCTCAGCCCCTGGTTTTCTTTTTATCCACTTAAACCTCAAGCACTTTCAATACAATACAAAGGACAAGAGGAAACTGACAGATCACGAAATTCATGGGTTTGATGACAGCTACCCTTTCATTGGTGTACGCTTACCCTCCAAACTCATCAAGTTGAACACACTGCATATGAACAGACCTTTTCTATGTTCATCATACAAAAGTCCATGTTCTTTCTGGTGGTTTCAAAAAAGAACTATCCAGATTCTTTTTGAATAATCTGGCAAACCTCACATCATTTGCATGTAACTTGTTTTTTTCTTTGAGATAGGTTTAGAACTAGTTAATGAAAACAATCATGCCCATGACAGTATTCGAAGCAAAAATTTGCAGGGAGCTTAAATAATGCAACTAGCGCAGGGCGCAACTCCACACTTACTGCATCCTTCTGGGGGAATGGGAAGCCTATGTCTGATTCTAAACCTCTAACTAAAATGGTTTTCTAACTATAATGTGGCTTTCAATCATTTCTCCATTTGTTGTAACAAATATCATTTAGCACTTCACATAGAATGCTTGGGAGCAAGAGTGGACAGAGACATGAACATAGATGCAGGTTTCTTGCTTTTATTTTTTTGGGGGGGGTGTTACCAGGAATCAAACTCAAACTTTCTTGCCAAGCAGAGCACTGTCTCACTGAGCTATATCACCCACCCCCTAGGTGCCTTTTTAAACTTTTTTTTTTTTTTAAGGTACTAGAAGGTTCTAGTTATTGACTAATCAGTTTCACTTCTTTCTTACTTTTCTCCTTTGGTTCTCTTCTATTAGTGTAAAGCACTGTAAGTCCAAGTTTACAATGAGAGGAAAACCTTATTTCCTCAAAAAAAAATTTAAGCAGATTGTGAAACTGAGTCACATTATGTTTTTACAAGAATTTTCCCATGCCTGGATTTAACGAGAAAAAGAGTTAGATAAAAATTCAAATTTGAGTCTCATCATAAGAATTTTTTTCACCCTTGTCTCTAAAAACAAGAAAATGGATAATGCAAATGCAGACTCTCTTTCCTTTTCTTAGTACAGTACTGCGTCACAGCACCAGTCCACAGGACCATCCACTGCACTTGGTATACAAGTAATCAGTGGTCCCCATACTAGTGTTAGTTCAGTGGAGTTCAAAGCTGTGGGCTCATCCCCCGAGATGACAGGGCACATTTGAGCCAACACACACCTTTCACTTTCAACACAAAGGAAAGAGGAGAAAGTCCACTGTATTTAAGTCTTAGGGCAGATTGCTATTGCAAATAAGGAGAAAAGAAACAGCTTTCTTCCAGATTTGTTCAACAGTATTTGTGAGATCTATCCCAATATACTTCTGCCCCTGGAAAATCTAAGAATTAAGTCTATGAAAACCGAAGCCATGTGTATCAGTACCTTTGTTATTTTTAGTCTTCCTTCTCTAGATGTCATTATGGTTTAAAATATCTTCACAGGCTTAAGAGGGGAAAGAGGAAATTATTCTCTTTGAAAACATCAAGTGATACAGTATAATTTTCTTATGCAGATTATATGTAAATTAATGCAAATAAACTTGTGGTCCTTTTTATTTTATTGTCTAGCAAGATGAGGCCCAAGGGACAAATCAAATATTTTGTTATAACTCCTTAAGAGTTATAGGAAAGAAAGGGAACAGATTCCTGACACATTCAATTTTTTTTCTATTCCTGTTAAGTACATATATGGTATATTTTATATACCAACACAAATTTTGTTGTACTTATATTGTTCCTAGAAAGGAGTACAGCAATATAGATAGAGGTAGAGGTATACATATAGATATATGTAGATATAGATCCTACAAGCTAAATCCATCAAAACAATCAGTATAAGACAGTCTTCAATGACTTCACAATGTGTTTTTATTCTTAGTTAATTTGAACATTTTGAGGTGACAAACACTTTTGGAACACTTTCAGGTGAAATTGCGAGGACCATGAAAAAGATTCGACTTTTCATTTCCTCGTTCAGCTTCGTCAGACCTGTTCATATCAGCAGTCATCATCTCACTCCACCCTATATTTCTACGTTAGAGATAGATGAGACACGGTTGGAACTGAAATACAGTTCAAGAAAATGTTTTAATCCATAACAACTAAAACCAAGACTAAAGGAACATATCACATTATGGCCGAGCTGATGGTTTAGGCTCAAGGGACAAGCACACCAGATGCAGGTGGCTGAGGGAAGCTGTCTTCATACCTTCTCTCCAAACACACCCAGAACCTGAGAGGAGTCTCTTTACTTTGGCAAATATGCCCATGGTGTCCAAAGCCCCATTACTGTGCTTAGGTTAGGTGGGCCCCAATTAACACAAACATACTTCTAAATAAAGAACAGCTTCAGGGAAGGTGGGACTTGACCACTCTCTCCTTCCCAAAACTGTCACTTCCCTATTCTAAAGCTAAAGATTACAAAACTTTGGAGTCAAAGTGGACATCAGGGGCAAAAGGGGGTATGGAACCTTTTCAATATGTAAGGGATAATTTTAATGTATGGCACATGTTTAAGCTTTTTAAAATATAAGATGGGTGTAGTGGTGCACACCCATAATCCCAGCACTGGGGAGACTGAAAACAGGAGGATCACCAGCGTCCAACTGTGTAGTGAGACCTTGTACCAAATACATTAAAAAAAAATAATAATGAAACTCTTCATCTGTGGTATTCACCAGATCAAGCACCACGCAACTGCTGGCTCTTTCCCAAACTCAGTGACCACGAAAGGTGAGAGTTTTGAGTGGACTGAGAACAGGCAAGTAGCCACAGCAGCACTAAAGAGGGCTTCCAGAAGTGCTGCAGAGAAGCAGCAAAGTGACAAGAAAGTGCTTTTAACGTGAAGGGAAATAATTTGAAAGGGATTAGTGGACTGTGTTTTTTATTGTAATCATTTTTAAAATTTAAACACTATTTTAGTGTTCTATACATCTATGTGTAATTTATCTATGACTATGTATATATCAAATAATAAATACTTTTTCAGGTGTATTCAATCTGTTTACAACTATGATTTTTACACTAAAAATACACAGTAAGGAGCCGGAGATGTAGCTTAGTAGAAGATACCTCATCTGGTGTTTGTGGGGCCCCTAGGTTCAATCCCCAGGACAACTACAACAAAACAAAACTCATGCTAAAATAGGCGTTTAAATGGAATTAAACAAATATAAGAAAAACATTCCACATTCTTTTCTGTTGCCAAGAGGATAAACAGCTGCAGACTTGGGACCCCTGGGGGCACTGAAGGTCAAGGTCAGCTGGGTCACAGGGAGCTAGTGAACAGATCTGTGAGGCTTCTGCCCTCCTGTGTCCAGCACTGCACCTAAGCTGCTCCAGGTCAGCTGGGACGCCAGCGGGAAGCAGGGAGGATGCAACTCAGAACAAAGCCAAGCCTGAGCCCTGGAGACATGGGAGCCACGGGAGCCACAGGAACAGCTGGAACTCACATCAATTTCTCATCCCCTTGACCTTGATGCCACAGACAACCCACAGGAGAAACTGAAGCTCTTCACACAGACCAGCTGAACCCTGGTTCTGCATTCTGGAGAATGGGAAGGGGAAGGAGAACTAGAAGATTCTGGCATCCTGTGGCTGGATGGAGAGAAACCTGAGCAGAAGCAGCTCTGCCTCCCGCTTCCCTCTCTCAGGCCCAAAGCAATCTATATGCATCTAGGGTGCAAAAGGCAGCCATTTTCAGCACAAATGTTACTGCTAGAATAAATCGAATCAAAAGAAGGCCTCTCTATGTCCTTAAATCCTGGTACCTCTATATGTATCATACTGACTACCTGCAGGATGAAGAAGGGATGGCTATAAGGTTTGTGTTTACACTCTGGCTACCAATAATTTACAGGCTATTTCTTTAATTCAAGTGATACTGACTGAACACCTATAACCCAGGTGCTATGCTAGGTGCTACATGTACAACATAAAATCAAGATATACACATTATTGTTTATTACCACCAAACAGAACAACAAGGTGCATCCTTTAGTGCCACTGTATGGGTAAACTGGGGAACTTGTTAAAAGAATTTAATAATCTGTATGCTAAAGATCTCTTTGGAATTGACATACTCCCACCAGCTTGAACCACTAGTGGTATAGGCATGACTGTCCCATCCAATGGCTTGTGCCACTGGCAGTTCCAATATATATACTCACTTTTATTGGTATTTTTCTAATAAAATGAATAAAAAGCTACCCAGTGAGATAGTCATGCAGGTACCACCTTTAGTTCAAATTGCCTGAATTATGACTCTGTCATGAATGTGTTAAATCTTTTAGATTCAGCCTGCTGGCTCTGAGTGAAAGAAACCTTCAGAGCTTAGAAATGCAGAGAAAAGAATGTTACCATTGATGGTAAGGTTTTAAAGAATACACATGCACTTGCTGGGCCTGGTGGTGCACACCTGCAACCCCAGTAATCTGGGAAACTGAGGCTGAAGGATCACTCAAATTAGTGAATTTGAGCCCAGCCTGAGCAACTTAGATTCTGTCTCAAAATAAAAAATTTAAAAAGGGATTAAAGATGATTTTCCAATGGAAAATGGATCCACTCCCCAGTACTATAAATAGTAAGAATAGCAGTAAGTAAAGAATACGACTACAGATTCATACTCAAAAAGGGTATTTGCATTTAGCAGGTGTCAGTTTCCGACTGGACTCGTTTTCCATTTCTGCACTGGCCTAAGTTTATGAGAATCACAGATCTGGAAATATCACCACAAGCTGGGTGGGAATGAAGCCACAATTTTAGAATGGATTTATAGAATTGGATGACTATGACTTTTGAGTGCATCACAAACCTGAAGTCAATGTGGACATTTTCAAATATTTAACCAATGTATCTCTTATTAGGGAAAAAGAAATCTATGAAATTCCTAGAATATTGGGAAATGAGTATGTTCATTTCAGAACCGACACATGGCAATATGCTTGCCATTGTACATTATTCAAGTGCTTTATAAAAATTCTGTTCTTCCACTTTGTGAACAAAGAACCAGGAGGTGTAAACCCTGCATGGAATAGGACACACCTGGACCCTGGTTTACCTCCTCCTGGCCCTCCTAAGCACAACTAGCATGAACCCCACGCAACTAGCATGAACCCCAGGAGTACAGCCAACTGGATCAAAACCAACTGGCAATAGGCCTTGTGCTCTCAGTAAAGTTGATTTGACTAATTCTTGATGCCAGTGCCCAAAATTCCACATTTCTAAGAACTGACAGGAAATACCTAAAATGCTCCTTGCCTGACACGACCTGCACTGGTGTAAATCCCACACCCCCATTGATGGAGACCACTCTGACATGACTGAGCAGGATTTATATTAACCAACTGGCTTCTCATGTTCACTTGTGAATTAGCCCAAGACCCAGGACAACAGATTCTTAGTAAGTGAAACTCTGAGAGTCATGGCCCCACCAGGAGTGCAATGAAGGGTGCAGCCCCCAGGCCACTAAGGACAAGGTCACAGCTAAGGACACCTGTTTCCACCTCAATTAGCAGATGAAGACTGCAGCTGCATGTATCTCACAGGTGAAGGCCTTCCTGGAGATAAGAGTTCTCCTAAATTAACAGATTACTTAGAGAAGCCCTGAAAAGACTCCTAGCCCAGGCTCCTAATCTGCTTCAGTATTCCCCTCCTTTCTTTGACAACATAGTAAATATGGCTGTCTGGAGGTTCTTTGTCTTAAATTCCAGAAAATCTGTGATAGGCTGGGTCCTCCTCAAGCCCTAAAACCATTTTGTCTTTTATTTAAGCTTTCCCATCCAGTCCTTTGGGAGATTGAGGGCCTGATCAGTGTGCAATAACTAGGGGATAATATTAAACAATACCCCATCCCACAGATGGCTTGACCTGATATCCAGTGGCCCTTCCACATCACAGAGTCAGAAGTACTGAGGGCACAGATTGAGCCACGATTTAAAAATCTTGTACTTGAACAGGTGATTTTTTAACAACATCTCTGCTTAATACATTTGGACTGTTCCATTGTAAAGAAGGCTTAAAGGGTGGCTTCTGTTTTACTATTTATTATCACTAGGCTGGTCAGATAGCTCAGTGGACTAAAGTATCTGCTTAGGCAGAGGCAGGGACCAGGGTCTAATCCCCAGTGGTGTGCGGTGCAGGCCCAGCCCCTCACGTTGAGACAGTGACTGAGATGGAGCGTGGTGGCAAGCACCTGTAATCCCAGCACTTGGAAGGCTGAAAACTGGAGAGCCACTATGAGTCCAATCTGTGCAGTGAGACCCTGTAGACCCTGTACTAAATATATTAAAAATTAATTATATTTATTTTCACCAAGAAACAGGCAAGATTTTGAAGGCTGAGGCTAGAAATCATCCACTTTTGCAGTCTTAGTACCTAACGCCCTCATGATGCCTGAGGAGCATCTACAAAATGCACACATGCATGAATGAATGCACACATGTACGCTCACATGCACGCATGCATGAATGAATAAAGGGAAGTGGAACCGAGGTCTCTCCTTCCTGTGATTAATGTAAAAATCATTAAGTAACTGAATTGCCAGGCTTCCCACAGAGCAAGCATTTTTACATATATAATAGTGAGTGAGCCTGTAGTCACAGCCCTCACCCCCACTGATCCTTCACCCATAATACAATTCCACAAGTGAGATAATAAAACAAGAACTAAATCATTAGAAATGATGACAAGTCAGGAGAAGGGGTGGCTCTGACAACAATTGTAATCCCTCTGCATCACAATGCAAAGGTAGCCAAGAGGAAAGGCTGCCACACAGGTGTAGGAGGACAGGAAGAGGAAGAGAAAACAAGAACCCAGGCTTGGGGCTTTGTCCTGAATTCAATGGCCACAAAGGCCTTCTTAAGGAGGTAGAGCAGAAGTACTTACCTTGAAATAGAGTAGGAAATTCCTGCCATAAATTTCAGTGACAACTAAACCACTTAGATTTTGAAAGTAGCAGCCATGATTTCATTAACCTTGCATTTTGCATAAAAACCTCTTAACACAGGGCACTCAGCTGGAACCTGTGAACGGAGAGTGCCTGTCCCTCACTAGCTGGAAAATCTCCTTATGAAAGGGAGCCCCTGCCTAGCTACTTTGCTGTACTTCTGTTCAGCTATGAAGCAAGCCACAGTGCTGTTGACACCAGTAAAAGAAGCCAAAGCAAACTGCCACCAATCTGTCTTTGGGACCCCCAGCCAGGGGGGCTCTACCATTTTCTCAGCAATAGAGACAGGGTAGAAGTCCTGTGTCTTTCCAGGTACACCTGCAGTCTAAGAGGAAAGCTCCAGGGACTAGGGCAGCCTCCTTGAGAGGAAGATGCATGCAGCTGCTGAGGACCCCTCCTAGGGATCAGAAATCCATGACCCGAACTGCAAAGGATACAAAACAGTTTCTCACAGCGAAAGGACTCAGGGAAAGCTCCTTGGTGCAGTGGGCTTAGGTCACGGAAGTCTCGGCATCTTCTCTTACCCTGCTAGAAAAAGGCATTAAGATTTTTCAAGCAAAGATTATACAAAAAGACCTGCAAATTTCTTTGGATGAAGCCTTGGCCCTCTACACCCAGCAGGAAAGCACACACAGAAAAACTCCACTAGGTATGATAAGAAAAGAAATAAGCATATACTACTGTCACTAAGAGAAGCACAACAACCCTTTACAATGATGAACAGCTAAACAGCTGTTCCTGGAACTGAAGGCAGAACTGTGTTCCTCTCTGCTGGAAAGTGTTTTGTAGTCCTTCATTCATGTGATACTAACTGAATGATGCCTTTCCAAAGTCAGGGGAAAACCAATTCACTCACAGGCCTGAAAACATACCAAACAAGCCTGGGCATGCTGGCACACACATGTAATCCCAGCACTTTGGGGCTGAGGCAGGCAGAGCACTGTGAGTCCAAGGCCAACCTGACCTATATGAAGGGACCATGTCAATGAAGGGCCTAGGGAGACAGCTCAGCCACATAAGCCTTGTCTGACAAGTGCAAGATCCTGAATTCAATCCCCAGTCCTGCAAAAAAAAAAAAAAAAAAAAAAAGCCAAACAACTCCAAAACAATTCTGCACACGTCTAACCCTCCCTTAGCACAGTTCATAACTTTACCTCTGACCAAGTCAATCACACCACAGCAATTGGTACCCTAAAGACTCCTCCCAGTGGGTCACAAAGTGCACCTATGAATGTTGGGCATGGGGAAAATCTGTTGACTTCACCCAGTACTACACTCTGCCTGTAACATATAGGAAATGGAAATGTCAGATTTAGTTCATGTCAGCCCCACAAAATTATCCCTGTATGTGTGGATGTCCTCTGTACTCACACTGGTCATTTGTCCCATCTAGCCCTGCAACTGGATAATACTATGGAAGACACAATGGCCATACTTTCATTTTAGTTTTCTTTGGGGATAAAAGTTCTTCCCTAACCACATAATTTCCCTTCAAGATGATCTCAATTTTCATCAGAAGAGAGTTTAGTTTTGCCAAGAATGCAATATGAAAAAGCATCTGAAGCACATGGATTTGTTCTTAACTCATAGATTAAAAACATCTTGGGAGTTGAGTGGAAAGTATTTGCTTTGTGCCACGTTCTACACAGGATCACACTGTAAATTTCACAGTAATTTTATGGAAAAAAGAACAAAAAAGCTGATAAGAAATTTACATCACTCTACTAAGCCAATTATTGCCAAGAGTGAAAATATCCATCTCCTCAATTTCCTCACAATATGAGAATTCACCAACATCACCATGGGCAGTTTCAGTGACCATGGTTAAATATCAATTGCATACATTCTTAAAAGAACAACTGATGTCCCCGAGGAATAAACATTTTAGAACATCATCAGCCAGGTCTTCCGAAACTATCCAAGTCAGAGTTGCCTGAGCCTTCTTCCCATCATGCTCTTGGATTTATAAGCAAACCCTTATGATGTCATGAACTACTTAGGACAGGCCCACCTCCTACCCCAACTTCTTATGTTTCTCAGTGGTATTATTTTTTTTAAAAAGGGACAATTTCACTTTCTTCTCTATGATGTGGACAGGGAAAATATTATTTTATTTGTTTGACACATTATAGGAGGTAAGCCCACAAAGAAATTCAAACATAATATCAAGATGCTTCATTTGTTTGTTTGTTTTAATTAATGGCCTGATTCCATCTAGATGAGTCATTTTGCCATTACAAAGTACAGCAGTTCAATAAGTACATTTTATACTGGGAAACCCAAAACCAAGCTCCCTCTCTGCACCCTCGGGCATCTTCCAAAAACAGCAATTGGAGGGGCCCTATGAGAGCCTAACTCAAAGCAGGTCCCTCTGCTTAGAAAGCCGCCCCCACAAAGACCACATTTACCTGCATGGGTGCCTTTACGTAAAGCACACATCACCCCCCACACCCCTCAGCTTGCTGCTGCCTCATCTCCCAGCTCTCTGGGCTCCCTGTCCAGGGCCCCTGGCTGCCCTGCTTCCTCCAACCACCCAACACCTTCAGCTCTGACCAAGCCTTTTCCTTGTCTTCTCTCTACGCTCTTCCTGTTATCAGCTCACAGCCCTGCACGTGTGTTGTAGTTTGGAGTTTTGCAAGGGGAAACAATACCATACAGGACACTTAATTATAAGATTATTTTATGATTGTCACCAAAAGAGTCACATAGAAAAAGAGTGCAGGAAATCTTTTTTTTTTCTTTTTTTTTTTTTTGTCTTTTTGAGACAGGGTTTCACTATGCAGTTCAGGCTGGCCTTAAGCTCACTTTGTAGCTCAGGCTGGTCTTGAACTCGCAACAATCCTCCTGCCTCAGCCTCCCGAGTGCTGGGATTACAGGCATGTGCCACCACGCCCGGCTTTTGAGTGCAGGAAATCTATAAAAAAACTAGACTAAAAACAAAGACTCCAGCTGAGGGCCTGGATCCCATGGTAACATCCTGCTTGAGTCCAGCTGAAGACCTAGAGCCCATGACCACCTACAGCTTCCAACAGCTCAACAGCCACTCTTCTCCAGTTCAGCCTCTTACGCTGCTCATAGCAACTCTCAGGTGTGCCTCCCATACCCAAGACTTGGGCCTCCCATATACAAGACCTGTGCCTCCCATACACAGCTGGTTCAGTTCAGCTGGGTATTGCAAGTTGGCCACCAGTTATCAATCCACCACAAGATACAACCCAAATACTCTCCTTCTCTTCCCACCTAAAACAGCAACTTGCCTCCCCTGCAGTCACTAACCCCATTATCTATTTAAGACTTTTCATCCTCTAAAACAGGCAGCTGGGCCTGATAGCATATACCTGTGATCCCTGCACTTGAAAGATAGGTGGGTCAGGGGATCAAATCTCATGCAGGCAACTTAGCAAGATGTATTTTAAAATAAAAAGTAGTGAACGGTAGTGATGCAGCTTGGTGATAGAGTGCCTCTAGGTTCAATCTCCAATACCACAGGAATTAAAATAGTTTGCTTATTATGTTTATTTTATGGTCTCCCTTCCTTAAATAAAGTACCTAGTCCAGAAGGCCAAAGTTAGTGAGTTAGTATGTTAATTTTAAGAGAGGATCTCACAGTGTAATTCAGCCTGGCCTAGAACTCACAGTGCTCCTCCTGCCTCAGCCTGCGGGGTGCTGGGATTACAGGGATGCTCCACCATGCCCAGAAATGTTTCTAAGTTTTATTCTTATTCTAGGACAGTGCCTAGTAGACTGTAACACTAACATACTGGCTGGATAAATGAATGAACAAACAGGTAAGAGAAAGTAAAATGATCTATCTACTCACACAGACCCTAGCAGTAGGCTCTGCCCCTTGGGAAAATACAGAAGAACCATTTATATATTGCTTTATATTTTAATTTTTCCTTTAAGTAACATATCTACTCTTCTTAAGTTCTCAGACTTAAAAGTATCTGGCAAGTTTTAACTTCTCAAACGCCCATGACTTTGACTTCATTATAATTTAAAAAGCCAGTATTAACTTCTCTGGTGCCCGGTGTATATGCATCACCTTGCTCTCTTTATATGGTTTCAAAAGAAACTAATGGAATATAGTCCAAGGTGTTAATTACATAAGCTTATTAAAAACAATCCCCTGAGAGGTGTCAGTTCCAACACTTAACACTTTTATGTTTATGTAATTTATTAGTTTTATACACGTGAGAAAGTCAAATGCAATAATCATAATACTGTGAAATGACAGCACCAAAGGGAAATTATTTCACTCCAAAGAAATGATTCCTTATTTCTAAAGAACTCTTCTAGTCTGAAAGTCTGAAGGAGAAAGAACTCAGTAGCAGAAGCAGGTTTTCACACGCTGGTGGCTCTGTGCCTCAGGGAATGGGACGGCACACTTCCTCACATAGCTGCGATTTAAGCAGGTCCAAAAGCACTTGCATAGCTCCATTTTGCAAAACACTGTGGATTGTTTCAAAGCATTTTGTGTGCCCAACTCATAAATAATCTATAATCCCAAACAATTTGTTATATGACATTAGAGATGATGTTCTGTGAATAACTCTGGGTGGAGAAAATGGATCTTCTAATGAATAACCCAAACTAAGATTTTCTGACCTCCAAGCTCAGGCTCGGGCCACCAACGCAGGAAATGAAGACTCTCTACAGGTCATGAGTTAACTGTTCACCGAAGAGCTGCAGAAGGGTCACGGAGCTGAGCGTTGCTGGGAGCTGGGAGAAGACTCCTACCGCCACTCCTGCCTTGCTTTTCTGGGCGCACCAGGAAGCCCAGGGCAGCCTAGCTCTGGGCCCATGGCAGGCTGGACCCACTGTCGAGAATCAAGAGCAGTGTGGAAGCCTGGCATGGCTCTTGCGCTCAAATGCAAAAGAGCAACTTTAGTTTTCCACAGAAATAATTTAGAAAATACCTAGAGAGAGCATTAAGAAATTTCAACTCCATTTAATTTTCTTCTGAACTTCAGAACAACCTTAGTTTCTTCTTTCCCTATCACCTCAGTGGTAACAAAACCCCTACAGTAAAACACAGAGGGATAAGAGGGTTGTGGGGGACATCATACCATTACTGAAACCATACAGCCCCATCAGGCTGGGACCAAGCCCAAGGAAATCCGGAAGGAGATGACCAAGAGGAAAATGCTAAGCAGAAAGCAGGTGGTGATACGCTTCAGTTGTCTTTCTTGATAAAACTTCACTTCTTACATAAAAAGTGTTTCAGTCTTCACTTAGGATTATCTTTTTTTTTTTTTTTTTTTTTTTTTGGCAGAACTAGGTATTGAACTCAGACCCCTGCCAGGCAAGTGCTAATTCTGCTGAGCTATCTCCAGCCCCTGGAATATCTTAATAGATTGGAACGTATTTCCCAAAAGACACAAGATTATAAATCACTCCAAAGCAGCAGAAAAATGTAATAGGAGAAAACCGAAGTGGTGCAGGTTAATGACAAGAAAAGCAAAAGTGAGAAAAGGAGATATTTCCATCCTGTGTGTTTAGGCAGGAATAACTTAAGATCTAGAGGACTGTGACCAGTATTTCAAAACTTTCCATAGACAACCTGTATGTAAATTCCCTTCTGATTCCAAGTCCTGCCAACTATTTTATCTTTAAATCTCCAATGACAGTTACTCACCTACTTGTTTCTTAGAATTGCATTGGCTTTTGTCCATATTCCACAATATTTTTTTCAGCAAAAGATACACAAACAGAATTTAAAAGACCACAGAATACTGTCCAGAAGGAAACTTATGAGAGATCCCTTGAGTTATCCCTCTGTTCTTCTTCACTCCACCTTTCATTCTCAAAGGAGGAAAATGCTAATTGTCATTAACAAATTTATCTATTTTATGGGGGTTGGGAGAAGAGACAAATAAGTTGTTTGGATTTTTATCAAGGAAAAGAACCAGCATCATCAAGTGATTAAGATCTCGGTCTCAAAAGTTTGTTTGACTTCAAAACTCAAACAAATTATTAGATTTCTTATGCCTTGCAGCAGTGCCTGTCTCCTAGGCAAGGTGGCCCAGCAAGAGGGATTAGCCAGGCAAACCTTCCAGGCCTCACTCAGTGCCTGGAATCCAATTTATCAAGGATTATCATCCTGACACTTACACTGTCTACATGCCACATTTTTCCTACAACATAATAAAATCACCTTTGTCCAGGTAGAAATAGTGTTAAAGAGTATACACAAGTCCCCAGGCCCGCAGACACAAGTCAACTTCCACAACAGCCCTGGCTCTTTCTCAGTAGGGGTTCTGGTGAAAGGCAGGCCCCTTGAGCTCTGTGTAGTGGATCTCTTTTTCCTTGCACAGACTGATTTCCAAATGTCTCACATCCACACACTCAGGAACTCTTGTCAACGTACATCAGTGTACTTCTGCATTTTTTAAATAATGATAGTACTTACCAAATATCTTCTAGTCCTGGGAACCATACTAGGAATGTGAACAAATTTTAATTCATTTACTTTGCTTCCTCCCAATCTATATGATTGCACACTGGTTACACAGAGTAGGGCTTTTCAAATACTTTGGCTCTTGAGTATCTTCAAAGGCCTGGGCCTCAACGTGGCACTAGTAGGAGGTGGTGGAGCCATCAGGAAGTAATGCTTAGTGCAAGCAAGTTAGGCTTTTGGGGGCATGACTTTGAAGGGACTACTAGGAATCCTGCTTTTCCTGTCCTCTATCTTAGCTCCTCTACCAGGCATGCCTCACCACGATGTACTGTGCTGTGCCATGCCAAAGCAACAGACCAAGCAACAGGGACTGAACCTTCACCAACTGTGAGCTGAAACAATCCTTTTAAGTTGATTAGCTCAGGTATTTTGTCACAGTAATGGAAAGTTGACTTGCATAGCTTTAGCAGGCCAACAGGTGTTTCTGCTTCTGGCTGCAGTGACACAAGGTCATCTGAGGCTGGCATTTAGTAAAAACTTAGCAACTGAAAGAATCCTTATCTTTTCCTACTGGGACAAAGCACACAGCTTTGTAAATCATAGGAATGCCTTGAAAATTATTTGCTGCTATCTCATTCGATCAAGTTTATAAACAAGCTGAATGTTTTCTATTGACTTCCCTATACTGTGGACTCAGAACCAAAGAAGATCCCCGCAGCTATGTCAAGAAGAAAACAGAATCTGGGGTGTGTGTGGAAGGGGCTGAATTGTGCATATGTGTATACATGTGTATGTGTGTGCTGGAAAGGCAGGAAGGATGAAAAATAAGGGAGCAATTATCAAACATCTATATACTAAGACCATAAGTCAGGTACTCTTGTATCCTATTCCACTTAAAATATAGAACACTTACTGTAGGTCTTACTAACTCTACAATACCAATGAAGGCACAGAAACTTAAGAGTTTACAAAGTTGTCCACTATCATCTGGCTTATAAAGAGCAGATCTAGACTTCAAATCCAGGCTGTCTACTCTCCAAAATCTGACTGCATTACCCTAGAAGCACTACATATAACCCAGCTGGGTATATGAAAACCTTCAGCTATGCTTATTAACAATTTAAATTGTAAAGACAACTACTGAGGCCTTCTACACAAGACACTTCCCCCTTATATATTTAACTAAAAAGTCAGTGTGAGTTACAGTATTTCTTTGCTGCATACTGCAAACAGTTGAATAATCCACTTAACCACAGATAGGGAAACATGCCTGGGTGCTTGGACAGGCCAAACAAACTGTCACATTCTCATATCCGTCATCCCTTCCTCGGGCTGTGTTCCTGGCTGAGCCAGCAGCCCTTAAGTGACCCCACCCACAAGCCCTGTGGGAAGAGCTGGGGCTCAGATACTGATGCAACTGCTACCTGATTCTGGTGGCCTCTGAGGGGTGCCCTATCCTGGAAGTCCAGTACCAGGGGTAGAAACCTGATGTGCCCCCACGTCCCCCACCCTAGGTGAGCAGAAGGGCTGGTCTTGGAATACAGGGCTGCAGAGGGTGGGCCCAGATACACACCCAGGCTCGACCTCAGTCGGGCCAGGGCAGGGGGCTGCATGCCATCATCCTGCTCAGCCTGAGGCCCAACCTCCACAGGAAAGCTTCCTGAGGAAATCCTGACTGCCCCAGAGAAATGGGTGGCCCCAGCCTGAGGATGTAAACAGGAGCTTTGTGTTTTGTTCTGCATCCCTGCGGACCTGAGCCAGACCTCTGGCCCAAGAATTTCTTGGCAGCAGGGCAATGAAGAAGCAGGCTGAGCAGTGGCTTGAAGGACTAGAATTTACAAGCCCAGAACGTGCAGTGGTGGTGACTCAGCTAAGATTACTGAAATGTTGGAAGTGTTCCTCATTTGGAGAACAATGATGGAGCTAACCAATGCTGTTAACTTCAGAAAGCAGAATTACAGTAACAACAAGAGACACATGGTGCTCCTAAGGCAAGTCCTCCACCACAGGTCACCATGCCCAAAATGAATCTACTTCTGGAGAATTCACAGGCTGAGTTTCACACAGCCAGAGCTATGTTCCTTGGTGTCCCTTCCAGAGTTCCTGGCACAAGGCAAATGTTCAACAAACATGTGTTGAATGAAGAGATTTCCTCAGTCCTCTAGCTGTTTACACATTAAAATACACTGACCCCACATTGGAAAGAAGCCTGAAGAGAATGCGTAGGAAGGCACTGTCTTTCCCCATGCTCAAGAGCTTCAAGCTCACACCAACTTCCATCCATCCCATCCCTCATGTTTGTGCTAGTCTTAGAAACCCCCTTATACTCAGGGGATTCCCAGGGCCCCAGTCTCAAGCTCATGTGCACCTAACTAGTATCTCACTCAATGCAGTACACAGGGGGCTGTGACACATGCTCCTTCCTCTGGGGTCTTAATAAATCCAGGCTCTAGTCTCCAATCTGTATGTTCATTATATGCCAGTGTACAAAAAACTCATCTAACCCCAGAGTCCCTCACCCATCTTTTGATTCACCCATCTCAACCAGTTGCAGAACACAGATGGACAGGTGTAACCAGATGTTACTGCTGCCCACTAGAAAGCACCTGGCCACAACAGTCAGTCGAAGACCTGCAGGTAGACACTGGCTCACAGCTCCTCCCAGGAGAGGGGAGCTTTAGCACGATGAACTCATGCACCCTCAGGAGTACAGCAGGAACCAGCATGTGCCAGGAGGCCAGACTTCCTGAGACTTACTCCAGCTGAAGCATTACATGACCTGGAACAAACACACAACTTCACTCAGCCTTACCTATAGCACAGCATGATATTACCAGTAACTCATCTCCAGTGCATCTTGGCTAGTTTTAATCATTAAGTAGAATTAGAGAATTACCTGACTAAGAAGAGCTCCTTTTGCATTGTATCCTTAGGAAAAATAACAAAAGTTTCAGAGATTTCTAAGACATATAATGAAGTCTGACATAATTATTGCCCCAATAAGTTTTGTCAAGTATATTGGGGATGGATGGATGCTAGAGATTAAACTCAGGGCCTTTGCAATGAGCTATAGCCCCAATCCTTTTTAAACTCTGAGACAAAGTCTTGTTAAAGTCACTATATTACCCAGGCTGGGCTTGAACTTGTGATCCTCCTGCCTCCAGCCTCCCAGAGTATGTACTAGGATTTTAGGCATATGTCTCATTCTGGCTTTCCCCACAATGAGCTATTAAACACAAAGCTTCACTTAAATATTATCTGGAATCATTTTAAATGCCAGAAACTACTCATGTTCCTATTTTTATAAATAAGAGGAACCTATCCAGCACAGGGAAGACCTCTTCCCATCGGAGATGTGACAATCACTTGGGCTACAGGGCGTGATGCCCATAGCCCCACAGTGAGTTCTGCCATCACCAAGCAATGGACATGAGGTCCCGCCATGCTCCAACTTCTGAGAACAACCCTGTGCACCCACATGGGTCAGACAGCACTGGGGCCTTGACAATGACCACATCTTACATGGGTGGCTGCTCAGTTTTTAGTCACTGTGCTTCCCAGGGGGCGCAACAGAGTCGTGTGAAAATCATCTAATTTTTTTTTTTTTTTTTTTTTTTTTTGCAGAACCAGTGATTGAACTCAGACCCTTGCACTTGCCAGTGGAATCACTGAGCCATTTCCCAGCCCTCATCTGATTTTAGAAATCAACATGTAATCATGCCACACAGAAAGAGGTAGATGGATGAGTATAGGTCTAGCTGATCCAGTGTCCTCAGAAACTTCCAGAAGGCAGAGGATCCCGACTTGGATGGTAAGATTTAAGAGTTAGTGGCGAATGTAGCCATGTGGAGGGCATCCATCAGATTTGCTTCCCTCAGTAGACACCCACCAGACCCTGGCTCCACGGTACACACCTGTGATCTCAGCTACTTAATGGGCGGAGGCAGGATGATCTCAAGTTCAAGGCTAGCTTGGGCAACTGAGCAAAACCATTCTCAAAATAAAAGGTCTAGAAGTATAGTTCAGTAGTACAGCACCCCTGGGTTCACTCCCCAATACAACAAATAAACAAAGCCAGGCATGGTGGCACATGCCTGTAATCCCAGCACTCTGGAGGCTGAGGCAGGAGGATTGTTGTGAGTTCGAGACCAGCCTGAGCTACAAAGTGAGCTTAAGACCAGCCTGAACTGCATAGTGAAACCCTGTCTCAAAAAAGACAAAAAAATAAAAACAAAAATAAACAAATACATCAGCTCTTCCCATCTGCATGCCCTGGGCTTAAGGCAAAATAAACACAGTGCTATTGTCTCTGTCTCTCTGTCAGTGTCTATCTGTCTGTCTCTTTCTCTCTCCCTCCTTCTTTGTTCCCCTCCTTCTTTCTTCCCCTCCTTCCCTCCCTCCCCCTCTCCCTCTCTACCCCACCCAAATTAGATGCCAAGGCCACTGGTGATTTCTTAAACACCTCTCAAATCTGTGCACACCAGCACCTGAGCTCCTTCCCCATCATCCTTGCAATGTAAGAACCAACATGAGTGAGAGCAGCCACCAAGATGGGGTCACTCCTGTTGAATCAGGGGTTCTCCAACTGCTTTAAAGTGTCCACAGCTTTCAATCACAGGCTAGCTATGCTCTCTACATTCTGACCTTTCTCACTTTCATCTATTCTCCAATCTTTCATGCTCACTCAACAATAATCACATTGGCAGTATGTCTATTAGAATTCACCAAATTCAGTCCAACCTGGGGCCCCTGACAAGTGCCTATCTCCAAAGTGCTCTCCCGTATCACATTCACTTGGCCTTTCAGCTCCTTTCTTGACCACACTCTCTAAATCTAGCCCCTCAGGAAACTGAACTGTACACTTACACAATCGGCATGAAGTCTGTAGTTACTACGGAAACATAACACCATTCTATAACCTGCAGTGTATCCTAACTTGTCTCACAACGAACTTATGTTGGTAATTCAATGTACTAAGTGAGAAATATGTTTTGAAGAAGCACAAGGAAGGGCCATCCTTTGCCTTTATCTATGGAGTATTCTAAAGACCCCCACTAACACAGTCATCTGCCCAAAGGATACACAGGTCCTTTTTTCTCTTTGGAAAAATCTAAAAGTGGAGCCACACATAAAAAGAAAAGTAAACAAGGCAACATAAAATAGCCTAAATACCCAGAGGAATTCAGATTAAGAGCTACTCACTAGTTCTAAAACCAATCAAACAGACCCCCAAAATAGTGAAAAGAAATGGAGGGAAGTGGCCGGGTGTAGTGCACACTGTAACCCCAGAACACAGTAGGCTAAAGCAGGAGGATTGCTGAGAGTTGGAGGCCAGCCTGGCTACAGAGTTCAAGCCCAGCCTGTACCACAAAGACATTATGGGAGGGGTTCCATGGAGCAGTGTATCCTAAGTGGAACTCTAATCCTTTATGACAAAATTCAGGGCTGAAGCTACCTGCCAAGCCCTTACACTCAGGGTTCAGACATTATCAAAGTAAAAACCCATCAGCACCTCTCCCACTCCAGACACAATTCTAGCTAGATCGTTCCTTCCTGCACCTTTCACTCGTTTTCTTCTAAACAATTCCTCTTTCCCTTCTAATCTCCTGCCTAACTCTTACAACAAACATCCTCAGCACAGCATCTACCTTTCCTTAAGCTCCCACCATCAAAATCTCCATCCTCCTTGTCCCCTCTCTTCTTCAATTAAAGCTCTCATGACCAGAGCCATTTCCACAAGGAAAAAAAAAGATGTAAAAGTCACTTAAGAAAGTGAAAGATGCATCCTGGGGAAATGCCTCAGTGGAATTTCCCTGGCAAGCACAAGGGCCTGAGTTCAGTCCCCAGTTCCACCAAAAAAAAAAAAAAAAAAAAAAAAAGAAAGAAAATGAAAGATGCATCAGTTGAATTTCTACGGAGAAAACTCATCATGAGGCGTAGGAGAATGAGCGCAGGCCCAACATGGCCCCATCCCCCAGCCCATCCATCTGCTATCAGGAGAAGCAACAGCTACTTAGCAAGAGCCAGGTGTGGTGGTGCCCACCCGTAGTCCTAGTCACTTGGGAGAAGAAGACCAGAAAATCACTAGAAGCTAGGAGTTGAAAAACCAGCCTGGGGTGGCCCCAACCTCAGAAAAGTTTGAAAAACTCTGATCCAACAAAATTCAAAACAGCAAACAGGCTTCTGGAAGACTAAATGTCAACTGATACAAACAGCAGGTACTTTATAAAGATCACATAGAATGATGTCCAGGAACTTGCCTCATCATAACAGATGAAGAGAAGGCTCTTGCTAATCATAAAATGCACTTTATTTTGCAATATGGACATACTGGAGTCTATGGTTCATTCCTAATGCTTTGCAATGTTTCCTGTTGGCAGAACTCTTGGAAGTTGGGTGTGTTGGCGCGCACCTGTATTCCCAGCACTCAGGAGGCTGAGGCAGAAGGATCACTGGAAGTTCAAGACCAGTCTGGGCCAGGCATGGTGGCGCATGCCTGTAATCCCAGCACTTGGGAGGCTGAGGCAGGAGGACTGTTTTGAGTTCGAGACCAGCCTGAGCTACAAAGTGAGCTTAAGGCCTACCTGAACTGCATAGTGAGACCTTGTCTCAAAAAAAGATAAAAAAAAAAAAAAGACCAGCCTGGGCTACAAAGTGAATTTAAGGCCAGCCTGAGCTGCACTGTGAGACCTTGCCTCAAAAAGATGACCCCTGGGGACAGGGCTGATTCTTTCCTCTTGTCCTGCCCATCTCCCCTGACAGAATTCTCTCTCACCTGGCCTTGTGTCCACAGAGACCTTCCTGTTGGTCTTCAATCATTTCCTGCTGAACTAGAACAACTCCTAGATTCATGCTCTTCCTGAATATTAAATCGCAACCCCCAATGTGTTTGGGACAGGCAACTTTTGTATTCCAATTTCCACACTACAGTAATGAGTTATCTGAGTCCTTTCTATTGCATACACTACTGAGCATGATTCCAAAGTTCTGATCCTCTGTCATTCTTTTAGGTAACCGTGATCCTACTGGGGCACAGTTGAGACACTGAGAACAGTGGGGCGTCACTTCAAATTTCTGGGGCCCTTTTCCTTTGGAAATATGAATCACCCTCTTTCTCGGCACCAGCTTTAAAACTTTTCCTCTGCAAATCTGAAGTGTATTAACAGGATATGTGCTGGGCTGTGTAATGGTCTCCAAAGGGAAGTGACAGGGGCTTTGGCTCAAGTCACTGAAAGAGAATCAGAGATGGTAACCAGCGGTAATGGACCACTGGGAGTGGTCCTTTGCTAACAGGATGGGCTACAATGTGCTACAAAGCCTTACTTTCCTAACTACTCATTTTTATATTACTTCATGAAGAATTTCTTTTAATGTCTTTACTTGAAACGAATGGTAGGGATTAAAATGAATTTATTCAGGGCCTGAACTTTGTTTGGATGGCCCATTAGATTTTAGAATCTACAGAGAGTAAAATATACCATAAATCATTTCCATTTTCTCAACATACTCTCTTGTTTTCTCACAGCTAACTCTCAGTGATCCAGGCAGGAGAGATTTCTGCTCCCTCCAATCTTGTGTTGCGGTAAGGGGGCTACACATTCCATCAGCCTCTGACAGGAGCTAACAGTGGCGTAGTGTACAGGGAGAGGTCTCAAGCAGGCCACTCCCATCACTCCTTCCCAGCGAACCTCACAGGATGTCATGCTGCTGCACTGTGGAGTGGGAATCTGAGCCCTGGGCAGCCCCAGGCTTACAGATTTCACCACCAGCACACTCTCTGGAGCCATGCAGTGCCACACTCTGAAGCCCTTGGCCACTACTGCTGTCCCGTAATAGTCTGCTTGCTCCATCCTGGATATCAGTTCAAGGAATCTAGCCCAGTGACACTTCTTTTTTGTTGTTTTTGTTTGGTTTTTGGTTTTGTTTTTGTTCTTAAGACAATGTCTCACAAGGTAGCCCAGGCTAGCCTCAAATGTGCAATCCTCCAGGCTTAAGAGTCTCAAATGCTAGGATTTCAGGTGTAGCCCTAAAGCTGAGCTACCACTGAGATTTTTGTCTATGCTAAGCTAAGACTTTTTCTTCATGCCTCCTCCAACTCTGTCCTGCTTAGAGGTAGAGATGGAAAAGAGAAAACAACAACATACTGTCATTTTGGGGTACTTTAATTCAATGTCACCACTTCAAAACAAACACTGATGCATTCTTCAGCCTCCATTTCCTCGCTGCCACCACCCCTCCCAGTCATAAAAACATGTACATAATTGTGGTCTACAAGAGAAGAAGAGAATGCCACAGGCATTAGGCCGAGGCCTTCTTTGGAGCAGGACTGTAGTTTCTTTCCCTTCTCTGTCCACTTGCTCACCTTATATAACCTAATGAGAAACACTGGACACTTGTCCAGGAAGCTGGCTACACTCTTCCGTCTTTGTTTCTTGTTACTAAGTACTCTGGCAGAGGCCTTTGTCTTCCTTGCCCATGGGCATCCACAGATATCCAAAAGCCAGATTTGCCAAGTGGGTGTCTATGTTGCAGTGGCCAAGTCCTTACTGTGGCCCCTGCTTATCTGTTTTCACAATGTTCTTTCTCAAGTGCCATGCAAAGTACTAGAGCTGGAAAAAGCTCTCCTCCCTTCCTATGTCACTCTTGCTAACACAACATAAGCTACAGTGATAAAGCACCTATGTGTATTAGGGGCCTATGGGTACCACAGCATGGTACCTAAAATCGGGTGGTTTAAAATAGCACAAATGTACCATCTCAAGTTCTCAAGGCTAGACATCAGAAACCAAGGCACTGGCAGGGCCATGCTCACCCCATGGCCTGTAAGAGCACAGTCCCCACATGCTGCTGCCTCCCAGCTGCTGGTGGCATGCCAGGCACTCAGCTTGTACTTGCCAGCTCGCAGATGCATTGCTCCAGCCCAATTCATCATCTTCACAGGACGTCCACTCCATGTCTTTATGACTTCTTCCCTCTGTGCCTACCTGGATCTGTGTCCAAATCTCCTTTCTCCTGAGGACATCAGTCACCTTGCATTAAGCCTCACCCTAATAACACCATTTGAACTAGTCTAGTTTGCACAAAACCTATTTGCAAAGTCACATGCAGAGATACCAAAGTTAGGACTTCAATATTTTTTGGAGGCAGCACAATGCACATAGCAACTATTTCACAGGATGCCTGGGATAATTGCTGTAAAGGAAATAATGTATGGAAAGAGCTTAATAATGTGTTTGACATACAACACGTGTTCTAAAAGCAGCAGTAGCCAACATTATCCTTATTATTATAGATCTCCATTCTTTCTGCCCCGTGGCTTGTTTCAAAGGTTTTAAAAACAAGTCATTATGGCTGCCCAGCTCCCTAGAATACCCCAACTGAGACACAAAAAAATCTCCAAGCAAACTCCCTGAAAAAAAAATATAGACAATGCCCGCCGCAGTAGACAATAGGATGCCTTTATCATCCGAGCTCTGAAGCAGCACGGAAGTGTGGCTTGCAGAGGTGTGGAGGAATCAGTGAAGGAAGTCTTGCAAACAATCTGCTGATCGAAGAATTTCTAAGTTCTTTTGCTTTGCAGGAAACAAAATCAAACAAAAAGAAAACTGCAATTCTACTCTGTACATTCTCCCTAGAGAACCAAAAATATTATTTATGTACACAAGAGGAATGATCTAAATATATAATTATTTAAACTTCAAACATTTATTACACTAAATGGCACACTGCCATTAAGTCCGCTTATTTTCTGAAGCAGTCCTGGTATCTTTCAGAAGTGTGGTGAGAACCACAGTGAATACTGCAGCCTAGCACCATGTGACAGAAGGGCAGGCTCGCAGGAAGATCACCAGCGTCTCCAGCCCCCTTATCCACCATGTACAGCACCTCCCCAAAGTCAAAGTGAATCACTCCAAGAGAGGTCAAGGTTCTGCATCACTTCAGGACTTTGCGGCAGGTGGGGCAGTCCAGCCACAGACTCTCATGAAAGAGGACTTCAGAGCTGCTTTAGAAAGCAGCAAGACTAATGGGGAAGTGCATAGGGAGCAGAAGGGAAGGTATGGGGGGTAATGGCAGTCTGTTTTTCATTACAATAGTTTTTTTAAAATTTAAACATCCATCAGCTAGGCATGATGGCACACACTTGTAATTCCAGCACTCAGGAGGTTGAGGTAGGCGGGTCACTGAGAGTTTGAGACCAGCCTGGGCTACATAGTGAGCTCAAGGCCAGCTGGAACTCCATAGCATACCCTTGTCTAAAAACACAAAGAACCAAAACAAAACATTCGCCATGCTTTCAGACCGTGTCTGGTATATTTCCTGATTTAAAAACCCGAGGGCTAGAAATGATTTTAAAGATACATAAGAAGCCATGTGCAGTCATGCATTCCTGTCATGCCAGCTACTTGGCACACTGAGGACCTTTTGAGCCCTGGAGTTTGGTGCCTGCCTGGGCAACAGCACAGCCAGATCTTGTCTTCAGAAAAAAACAAAACCAAAAAAGATGATTTAAAGGTCTAGCTGTATGCCTAGCTAGACAATGGAGCACCACCAAGGCCCTGGTGTCCAAGGTCAGTGCACTTTTCTCTGCACTCATAAAACTTGTGATGCTGGCCCCCAAGAGACCACAGAAGGTGGAACGTAGCTGTCTCTTGGTCTTCCCAAGCATTTAAAATGCTAAGTCATTTTTCTACCAAAACAACCCCTGGAGGCTTATCAACCCTTCCCAGCACCTGCACTGCATAATCCACTGCTTACTTATCCCGACTCAGCTAGCTTGACTCCAGCCCATGTGCTTTGGCTTGTCCACTTGGTCTCCGGCTGATCCTCTGGAACTGTTGGTAACCTAGTGCCCTTGAGCAACTCTCACCTTGGATTTTCTTGTTTCTGTGTAAGGACTTGAAATAGAACATTCTCCAACTTGCCTCTAAGTCTGCAGGCATGCAAACAATAGGTTTATGTGCCTTACGATCTCCATTTTTTTAAAAAAGCCAAACCTAATATTATGAAAGCCAAACTGCTCTGCAGTTTAAAGAGCTCTCTGCTCCACAGCAGGAGGCTGTCTTTTCCAGTGTGGTGGAAGCAGGCCTTCCTGTTTTCCGCAACAGGGCAGCCTGGAAGTCACAAGGCTCAAGCTGCGCTGTTCGTCATACCACAGTACTGACAGCCAAAAGGCACCAGGATTTCTGTCTCCCTGGAGTAGCGAACCTGTGAGTCCTGAATCTTTGCCACACTGACCCAATACAGCATCCAGCATCCCAGGCACCAGGCAGCTTGGGTAGAAGCTGGGAAAACTCAGATAGCAGCTCACTTTAGTCCCAAACTCTGCTCAAATGTTAGGCCCAGGATGGGGAGATAGCTTAGCATCTAAGCACCTGTCTGGACAGCACAAGGAAGGACCAGGCTTCAATCCACAGTACCACATGCCATGCTGGTCCCTGAAGCTGGCCACTGACACCTGCAATCCCAGCACCGGGAAACTGAAACAGGAGGATCACCATGAGTTGAAGCTGCACAGCAAGACCCTATACCAAATAAATAAAGATTAAAAAAAAAAAAATGAATAGCTGAGCCCACATCCATCTGGGTCTGATGTACTTTGGAGGGTACTTTGCAGAGCCACGTAGCATCTTAGCATCTTCTGTTCTACAGATAAAATTAATTCACCTGGAAGCCAGAATTTAAAATTTCTAGAAGTCAAAACTCAATCCAAAATTGACGAAACACAGGTGTGGGCAGTGACAGACGTCTGTGAGCCTGAGCAGGAAACCAGAAAGCCTAGACTACTTCACCTTGGCCACAGGATGGCAGGTGCCAGTAAGGGTGAGCTCCTTCTGCAGCTGGGAGGCCACAAAGCTCTTCATCCACAGACACACTCCACACTCCAGGAACTATACAAATAGAAATACGCTGGCTCTCATCCTTAGGGCAGCGCTTCTTCCAGTAAGGAATGTGGCCCACTCTCTTAAGGTTGAAGGAGTGTATCTGCCCTCTTAGTTTCTACAAGGCTGTTCTAGTATAGAAGGCATCCTGCCTTCTAAATATACAAACTCAGTCCAGAATGGTGGTGCACACCCGTAATCTCAGCGCTGGAAATTACAGTAGTGTAATGAGGAGCCCTGCAACATTGAGGGGGAGGCAGGGGGAGGCTGAGGCAGGAGGAGTGCAGGTGCAAGCCCAGGCTGGGCAACATAGAGGCTCAGTCAGACCCTGTCTCAAAATAAAAAGGACTGCAGATGTTAGTGTGAAAGCCTTGAGTTCAATCCCAATACTGGAAAAAAAAAAAAAAAAAAAAAAAACTTAAAAACACAAACTCAAAATGTCGTTTTCAAAAATAAATAAGATGAAGGAATTTAGGAAAACTGTTACTTTTAACAACACGAAAGTCTCAATACAGAATGTTAATGAGGGGTGTTGCTACCCCACACTTGGGTCTGCTGTGGAAAGGGCGCGCTGCTCCTCCACAGCAGGGTGCTGGCGCTGCGTTGCCAAGACCTTGCTGTGTCTCTCCAGATTCTTCTGTGACTCATCCGACAGCTATCTGCCGTCATGCTCATCACGAAGCCTCGGTCTGGTAACGTCTTGATCCGGGCCAACCACTGCCACTGCTCGGCATTGCGGGGCTCCTCATCACACTACCCCGTGGACACCACATGGCACACAGGTCACACCAACAGGATGCAAAAGGCAGTGGTGACCACGCCCCAGCAGACAGAAAGTTTTTAAGGAAACTGTAATTCACAATAAAATGCATTTAAAATGAAATAGTTAACCTCTCTTAAGTGTTTATAGACTTTACAGATTTTCCCAAAGATTTCAAATTCCTTCCTGTTATCTTTAGATTCACAATGAATTTATCTCCAAATAAAAAATTATGCAAATAAAAAATGTCATATTCATTACAGGTTGCCTTCTTTTATTTAGATTAATTAATTCATTCATTTATTTGGTACAAGGTCTTACTACATAGCTTGTACTCACAGTGACTGGCCTGTCTCAGCCTCCCCAGCACTGGGCTTATAGGTTTGAGCCACCACACCTGGTTTCAGGGGCTGGCCAGGCTCGCCTGGGGCTGGCATAGCATGTGGTACCTAGGATAGAACCCAGGTCCTTACACTTGCCAGGCAGACATTTAAACTACTGAGCTATCTCCCCAGCCCCTAAGGCTTTCTTTTTTTTTTTTTTTTTTTTGTGGAACTGGGGATTGAACTCAGGCCTTTGTGCTTGTTCTACTAAGCTATTTCCCTGGCCCCTTATGCTTCCTTCTTAAATCACCAAGTCTCACTTTCTACCATCTTCACAATGAAATGTCATCAGTTGCTCCTGGCTATCAGGGTCACTGCCCTGCAATATCTTTATAAATTCCATTAACTCTTATAAATTCCATTTAACTCTTAGTTAAAATACAAAACCCAACATGAATGATTTCAACCTTGACAGAAACAGATGCTGACCAAACAAAACCCTAGGAAATTATTCCAAAAAAGACGGTACAATCAGGACTCTAACATCTGAAAAATGAAATTATTATCTTTGCAGATGCTTTCAATATTTTACATGCTCCTAATAAGCCAACTATTAAAATTGCTCTATGATCTCACTCACATGTGGAATATAAAATTGTTGACCTCACAGAAGTTGAGACTAGAGTGGTTTTTACTAGGGCGAAGGAATATCTTGGGGAGTGACAGAAAGAGGCTCATGAACAGGTATTAAATGCTAGGAGTTAATACTCTTGTACATTAGTATGAGTATATACCACAATAATGCAATATACATTTCAAAACACTAAAGTGTGAATGTTTTCACTAGAAAGAATGACGTTAAAGAGATGGATATATTTACCATGATTTGAGTATCACGTTGTGCCGCATTAATACGTATATTGCCCTTTTTGCTTTAGTTAAAAAATAAGTTTAGCTGACACAGCAACATACCCTGCATGTTGCGCTGGCGCTGTCCCTGGGGCTCCCTGAGAAGGTGATTGAGACTGAGCGTGGTGGTGCGAACCTGTAATCCCACTGTTTTGGGAGGTTGAAAACAGGAGGATCACTACAAGTCTGACCTACGTAGTGAGAACCTGTAGACCCGGTAGACTTTGTCCTAAATACATAAAATTAATTAATTAATTAATTAAAATAAAAATTTTGAGCTAAAAAATAAATTTATTTATTTACTTATGTATTTATTTTTTTGTTTTGTTTTGCTTTTTGTTTTGGCAGAACCAGGGATTGAACTCAGGCCCTTGAGCTTGCCAGGGAAGTGCTTATTCTACTAAGCCATCTCCTGGCCTAAGTTTAATTTTTTGGGTGGGGAATTGGGAATCAAACTCAGGACCTTGTGCTTGCCAAGTAGGTGCTTATGCTATCTCCCCAGCCCAAGTTTAAACTTTTAAAAACTGAACTCTTGCCAAATATAGTGTACATGACTGTAAAGCTCAAGAAGACAGCAAAACTGAAAGCCAGCTTGGATTATATAATAAAATCCTATATCAAAAAACCAAGAAGTTGTTTTGCTTTGGTTTCTTATGTATTTGGTCATTACAGGGTCTTACTATACAGCTCAGACTCCTGGTGATCCTCCTGCTTTCAGCCTCCCCAGTGCTGGGATCACAGGCGTATGTCACCATGCCCAGACTCTGGCCAGCTCAGCCGGCCCTGGGAGTGGGGCTGGTGCAGCATGTGGTGCCAGGGATCAAACCCCAGTCCCTGTGCTCGCCTATGCAGGTGCTTTAGTCTGCTGCACTATCTCACCAGCCCACATAAAACCAAGAAATTTTAAAAAACAACTCTTAAGGAATGTTCTGCCTATACACAGGAATAAAGAAAAACATCTAGTTTTCTTGGAGAAAAACTTTTAAAAATACTCTTTTACATTACTGTGCACTTAGATGTGACACAAATTAAAAACAGCAAATATATACTTTACTATAAATATATTACTCTAGACATTCCTACCTACTCAAAAGCATTTCTTCTCTACAGTACAAAAAATATTTTAAAGACACATTTCCTATCACCTAAGCTAAAGGTTAATACCTTCAAACAATTGATGCTGGGTTTTTTATTCTGTTTTATTTGGTGTCTTTTTTTTTTTTTTTTTTTTTTTAAAGACAGGGTCTCACTATGTAGTTCAGACTGCCCTTGAACTCACTGTGTAGTCCAGGCTGGCCTTAAACGCACAGCAATCCTCCTGCCTCAGCCTCCCAAGTGCTGGGATTACAGGTATGCATCACCATATGCGTATGTATTTATTTTTAAACTGTATAGCAAAAGAGCATTTGATGTACATTAAACTGATAGGTTAAGTACAATACCTACTTGAACATGGGGAATCAAAACATTACACCTCAAGCATAAAACCTCATACTCCAACTTAAAAGGCAACTATCATTAATCATTAATACTGAATAGTAACTAACATGTATGAACTACCTATTCTTTACCTTGCATGCTTCTACTGATACAATTAATCCTCATGAAAACCCCAAAACTGAGAGGTTATCTTCATTTTACAAATGAAAAACTGAGCCCCAGAATGTCAAACAAGTCACATTGCCACTAAGAGTTGAAGACTGGATTTTGATCTCAAACAATCTGAACCAGTTCCTTGCACTCTTAGCTACTCTATTATAATACATTGTAGTTTTCTACTTATTTATCCATTTTGAGATAAGGTCTCACTGTGTAGTTTAGGCTGGCCCCTTCCCCAGCCTCCTGAGTGCTAGGGCTACAGGCAGGCACCATCACACCCAGCCATTTCTGTTTTCTAAGAGATGCCTAACAATTTATTTTTAAATTTCTTAATTCACAGACTAAAGCTGCTCTTTCTTTGAAAATTTCTTTTTAAAACTCAAGACATTTCCATACAAGTCCACAAAATTATGACTTATTTAAAATCCCCAAAAAATCAATATAAAACCCTGTAACAAAAATATGTATTACTGAAGTAGAGTATCTCTTCCTTCTACAAATAATTTGTATTAAACATTATATTCTTAGAAGTACACACAAAAATACACATGGGCACTCTCTTACTGTAATAAAAAAAATTTGGCAGACAGCAAGGTTTAGGTAAAGCTGTAATGTCAAGATAAGAGTAGCTAAGGCATAAGGCACATCCCAAGATGTCTAAGTTTTGTCCTACAATTCCATTTTTCATTAACACCCCGTGATCTTCACAATGTGTTTATTTGTTCCTGTTGCCTGCCAGCCAGCACAAAGAAGGAAGCCACAATCAGGCAGAGGGGCACATCTTCTTCCTCCTTCCTTCATTCACTGCTTACTGCAAAACCCAACCAACAAGTGGCAGAGCAAGCACCAGCTTCACCAGGAATGCCATCTGCACTGCACAACGCCAAGCAGAAGCCCACAGTATCCCTGTGGACACCTGGAGGACGCAGTCTGAAAAGCCTACATCCAAATACCAGTGCATGCCCGCTTTCACCACTTATTTTAGGAAAGTGAAAGACCTAAGACAGCTCTTCAAGAAGAAAAAGGCACTGACTTCAAAAAGAATAAGCCATCCCATTATGAAGTATTGGTCTCCTCAAGCCTCTGAGATACAGTACGGCCTGGATGGAAGAGTCTATATGACAGGATGTGGCAGACTGGGAAGATACAAGCCAGTCCTCTCCAGGTGCATCCTTCCTCATGAGAAATTCATGATGCAGCTAAATGCCTGATAGACAAAGGCAGACAGGCAACTAACTGGCTCGGGGCAACAGGCATGGGAGCAGCCTTCCCGTGTTCAGGGCTCAGTAGCAAACACATCATCTGAAGCATAACCATTTCACATGGCTGTAAGAAAGCATTTCACATGAAATTAACCTAAAGATTTGGTAATCTGTGACAATCTTAGTCTGTACTAACAGGTTGGAATGGCATTGCTCATTCAAAGGGTCTTATCACCATCATTTAAATTCACATTTTTAGACCTGGGGTTGCAGTTCTAGAGCCCTTGTCTGGTATGCACAAGGCATTGGATTTTTACCCCACCCAATGCCCTGGGGGGAAAAAAAGTCTTTTTAAGGGCTGGAGAGATGGCTCAGTAGAAATAAGTGCTACCCTGGCAAGCTCAGGGGCCTGAGTTCAATCCCCAGTTCCGGAAAAAAAAAAAAATCACTCTTTTGAGGTCAGTTTCATTTGATTGTATCACAAAATGTGCACTAGGTTGGAGGTCACATCTCCATCCATTACAGTGAGGTTGTCACGGTGAAGACTTAAGCAGGATGGGGGGATGCCAAAGCACTCTTTAAAAAAAAGCATTTGGGCTAGAGATGAGAGCAGCACAGTGTGGGGCACTTGTGTCACCAACCCCAAGCCTTGGTTCCATCCCAGGTCCAAGAAAGTGCATCTGAGGACTGTATTAGGCAAATTCAAACTAACAGGTTTCCCTTTTATATCTATTGTTGGTCCTGAGCTGCGGCTTTCCTAGTTTATTAATTCAAACAATGAAATATTTCCCATTATTTCATTGTATTCTACAGTTACTTTTAAACAGTTTTATTTAAAGATCATTTAGCTGGGCATGGTGGTACATGCCTGTAATCCTATCAGTTGACAGGCTGAGGCAGGAGGACTGTTGTGAGTTCAAGACAAGCCTCTGTTACAAAGTGAGTTCAAGGCCAGCCTGAAATGCATAATGAGACATCTCAAAAACACGAACAACAAAACCCTAAAGATCATTATAGCTATAGCATAGTGTACATATTGTTAGAAATTTCCTTTTAAAGAAAATAGTCACAGAGAGACAGCTGTATCGATGTATACATATATAATGAGACCAAAGATATCATAAAACATTTCTAAAATTTCTTAATATCAGTTCATGGTTGTTTGTTTGAAACAGCCTCTCACCCTGTTGTTAAAGCTGGCCCTGAATTCACTGTGTAGCCCAGGCTGGCCTCAAACATCCGCCCGCCTCAACCTCCAGAGTACTGAGACTATAAGTATGTAATACACCATGCCCAGTGATCAGCCCATCCTTGAGCTTCAGAAAGAAAAAAAAATCATCCTTGGGGGGGTTTGATCCTGAGGCCTGCTATGCCTGCCCCACCCTCGGAGCACGCTGAGATGTGAATGAGACTGGGCATGGTGGCACATACCTGTAATCCCAGCACTTGGGAAGCTGTAAACAGGAGAATCACTAGGAATCCAATTTACTTTTGGGACCCTGAACACTCTGTAGACTCTTCCCTAAAATACAGGGGAGAAAAAAAAAATCATCCTTTCAAATTGGGTGTAGTGAACAGCATGTAGTCCCAACTACTTGTGAGGCTTAGGCAGGCAGATGACAAACTAGCCTGGGCAAATCAGTGAGACTTTTTTTTTTTTTTTTTTTTTTTGGTCTTTCTGGATTTTCAAAATAAACTTTTAAAAGGGAGGGCCCTTATGGTGGAGGAATGGGACAAAGGTGGGCAAGCACAGATGTTAGAAAGAGCCCAGGTCAGGGTCTTGCCTTTCTGCAGACTCCAGTGAGCTGTCCTTAGGGAACCCCATTGGTGGGAGTGACTCAGTGAACACTTGCACAGCACACCCAGGACCCTGGGTTCTGTCCTCTCCACTGAACAGAAAGAAAGAAGGAAGGGAAGGAGGGAGGGAACAAAGGAGGTAGGGAGAAGGAAGAAAAAGGAGCCCAGAAATGACTTCTGGGAGTTGGATGAGTTGGCAATGACTTTGGAAGAAGGAAGGAGACTTCTAGAGCTCCAGACAGAGGTGATAGGATCAGGAATTACACATTTGTGCATCACATCATTATCTTGCCTCTGGCTTCCTCAGAGACATTTTACTCAGGACCTGAAGTAATTAAGGGGTTGCTTCATGCTAATGTGCACACAGATCCTCCGTGTACTAGATTATATACCATAAATCTATCACATTTGTCACTTATAAGTAAACAAATAAAAATAATTCTTTCATTGAAATATGTTTTTTTTTGTTCAGAATCTGGGGGTTGGGCCGTGGATCTTGTCTATATTTGACAAGTATCCTACCATTGAGCTTCTCTCCCATCTCTTTTTTGTGGGGGTAGGGTGGGTGGTGTTCACTGTGGTGGTTTAAAAGAGAATCTCCCAATTAATACAGGCTGGCTTTGAATTCCCAATGTAGTGCAGGTTATTCTTGAACCCACATTGATCTGTAAGTTGCCACAGCCTCACTTGGTGGGGTTACAGATGGGTGCCACCATGCCCAGCCCTCCCTTTTAAAAGTTTATTTTGACCTCTCCTCCCAGTTCCTGCCCCCCCACAAGGCCTTTCTGGAAATTCTAGATTCACATCTAAAGGTGGGGGGGAGTTCCCAGATGTTTTTTTCCTTGTAAAACTACGGGTTTTCAGAAGTCAAAGGCCTGCAGAGTCTTCTCCTCCTCTACAGTGGTGTGTTCCAAGCCCCGACCCAGGGAGGCCAACAACTGGAGTACTGAATTTCAAATACACTATTTTTTCCATACAGATACATGTATGATAATGTTTGTTTTCTAAATTTAAACAGAGTAAGAAGCCGGGCATGGTGGCGCACGCCTGTAATCCCAGCACTCGGGAGGCTGAGGCAGGAGGATTGTTGTGAGTTCGAGACCAGCCTGAGCTACAAAGTGAGCTTAAGGACAGCCTGAACTGCATAGTGAGACCCTGTCTCAAAAAGACAAAAAAAAAAAAAAAAAAAA